>JAJPUD010011379.1:0-54997 GCA_023553655.1 Myrmecobius fasciatus | reverse complement strand
AATTTGAAAAATAATGCAAATGTCAGAGTAGAAAAAAGAGGAAAATTTTTATTTTTATTGAAAATATATTTTCCCTCATATTTATAAAAATTCAAGCCACTCTCCAATCGATAAATGGTCAAAGAATATGAACAGACAATTTTCAGATGATGAAATTAAAACTATTTCTAGTCATATGAAAAGTTGCTCCAAATCACTATTGATCAGAGAAATGCAAATTAAGACAACTCTGAGGTACCACTACACACTTGTCAAATTGGCTAACATTACAGGAAAAGATAATAAGGAATGTTGGAGGGGATGTGGGAAAACTGGGACACTGATACATTGTTGGTGGAACTGTGAATGGATCCAACTATTCTGGAGAGTAATTTGGAGGTATGCTCAAAAAGTTATCAAACCGTTCATACCCTTTGACCCAGCAGTGTTTCTAGGGGGCTTATGTCCCAAAGAGATCTTAACATGGAGTTACAGTACTTAGGTTCACTTTGTGGCTATGTGAAGAACTATGAGTTTTGGGATGTATTAAAATAATCTTTCTGGGTCTTGGATTTTTCAGATATAAAATGAATGAATGGTGCATTCATAATTCAGAATGTGTTCTTGACTTACCCTATTGACCATGTTCTTTCCTGTTGCACTGTCTTCTGTCATGTTTTTCATGATGTCATTCTTTTCTGATTGTAAAACTTCTTCTCTCCTTTTTTCTTTCATCCTTTTTATCCCTGGTACATGACCCATAGAAATAATATATCCTTGATACATAATCCTCTCAAAAATTATTGCTTCTATGGCATAGAATATTGATATCTTGACTTTCAATATACAAAAAATTAAAACTGAACTCATATTTGTACTCTTTCTAAACCAAACCAAGACTTTCTTGTGGGAAATGTAGTCACAAAATATATTTCAAATTTCTCATATATTTTTGTTCCTGCTAGTTTTAGTTGCAGGTTAGTAGTTTAACCTTTCTGGAAACATCACAGTTGAATTATCCCTAAGTGGATTGTGCTTGAAACCCAACAATTTATTACTTTAGTAGAGGAGATTAACCATATTAAGGTTTTGGAAAAATAATATTAATGTAAAGAATATGCCTATAGAGGCATGTTAGAAGTAACACTAAAATGAAGACTTTTATTTTAGTTGAATTCTATGTCTTAAGAAAAACTGAATATTTAGTGCATAAAAATATTTCTTTTACTAGACATTCCCTTTTGCAAAAAGAATGTACAGATTATATCTTTTCCCCCCATTAAATAAAAAAAAGTAAAATTAATATGAGATTTTGGATTTAGTTTTTAAAAAAATTGCACTGGAAATTGCCTGTCATGTATGAGTAGTGCCTGAACAACATAACTGAAAAAAAAAAAAAAAAAAAAAAACTTTAGCTGTTTTTCTCAGTATAGTAATCTTGTCAATTAAAATAAGGTATAAAATAATTTTATTTTTAGTTTTAATTAAGCCACTTTTTATAATTCACTTTTAATCTAATAGAATTTTGAGGGGGAGAACTAGGGCAAGTATTTTAAATTATATGATAAAAGTGTTGTTTGTTTATTTTATTTTTTAACTCCATCACTTCCTTTTGTATAGATACTAAAGACAGTTTAAGGTATAGAAAATACCTTCTGTTCAATCCCACTTTTGGATAAAGAAAAGGTTACCAGAAACAATTATACTTAAAAATTAAACAACTAAAGTTATTTCTATGAATTAAGAGATAAATGCATATAATACTGTGTATCCTGTTTAGTCCCTGAGGAATATTACCCTCGTCAAAAATGAAATAGTAGATCTTTAAGCTCTCTCTCTCTCTCTTTCATTGGGAAACAGGGAACTATTCACAGCAATACATATGAATGATATATTACATTTGTAGAATATTAATCACTGCCAACGTCATTTTTCCTTATGCTGAGAGCATTCCAACTGCTCCAATCAGTAAGGAATAAATCCAAAAACAACTTCCTCACTTGGCTCTCCCAGACCTGTTAAGACACTTCTTCCAACAAAAGATGGGATAATTACTTTTTTTCCAGTTTATTTTCTTATAAGAAAAAGGCACCAAATTTCCATAGATTGGACATAAATATACCACTAGTTTTGGTGCACATTCATCATGTACAAAAGGGGAAATTAATACAGAAAGGACCTAGATAAGATTGTACAGTTGATTTTTCTTTTATGGTGAAATGGAATTTCCCAGTTAAGAAAATATTTTTCCTTTATATAATATTTGACTTTTGATCACTTCACAGTCAACCTAGTGTTAGAAAGAAAGTCACACTGATATTGCCACCTCCCTCCCCCCCCAAGAAAATGAACAATGAAGGATGCAAGATATTGACATGTGAGAGATAATACAACTATACCTAACACTTTTGAGCATGTCTGAGGCTAAAATATTATCAGTGTGTCTGCTAGCATTTGAATATCCATTCTCTTTATATAAGCCATCAAAAAATTCTAAAACACTAAGAATTTTCAAAAATATCAAGAAATGGGGCAGCTAGGTGGCACAGTGGTTAGAGCAACAGCCCTGAAGTCAGGAGGACCTGAGTTGAAATCTGTTCTCAGACACTTACTAGCTATGTGACCCTGGGCAAGTCACTTAACCCTAATTGCCTCAGCAAAAAGCAAAAAAAAATATCAAGAAATACTACTAATTTAATATTGAGTTCAGTTCTTACCTTCAAATCAAAAAATTACTTAACAAAACAGGCTGAACATTTGAGAGGAAAACAAGACTTCCTTTTTCATATTATTTTAGATAAGGTTTATTTTGTTCAATAATCTATTATTAGCTAATAGTATTGTGTCCTCATATTGATTTCAAGAATAATAACCCAATAGTGCAAATGAGTGGCAATAGCTTCTATTGGTGTTTCCAGTGATCTTCATAAAAATAAGGCAAAAATGCTTATTTTTCCACTTACATGTTGTTCCAGTATTGAATTATTTTCCATTCTGAGTCATCAATGAAATCCACTTACATATGGTATACATATTGTATACCAGATGAACATAAATTCATGTAATGTTTGGATAATTAGCAAAGAAAGGTTAGAATGGTTTAATTTACATCCAAACAGGAAAAGATAATTTATTTTGCCTTTTTAAATTAGGGAATATTTGCCACATGCCCTGCAGGGAGAAGAATGTTGGACAAGATCATCTAGGCCAAACTTTAAGATTTAGGTGTTTAACACATTTTAATTGGTTATTACAATTCCCGCATTTTCTCTGGTGCTAGATGTAATCACTCTTCAGTATTAAGAAAGATGCTCTGAAGTAACATTATTATTATTATTATTATTATTATTATTCAGAAAGCAATGATCAGTAAGCTTTTGCACACAGATGATCTTTGAGAATCATCTGGGCATTCTAGGGGACACGAGTAATTCTAATGATTTTAGATCTAGTAGAAAAATCAATTTCCATAAATAAGAAAATTAATTGCATTTTCAAACAACCAAATTCAGTAGAAAAAAACTTATTTTATTCTATATCTTTGGCATAGTTTTTATCTTCCTCCTATCTCACACAGTGACAATTTACTCTTATGGATTGATTTTAAAGTCCACGAGGACAAGGATTTTATGTACTTACCTTTGTAACCTTTATAATGTTTTGCCACGTCTTATACCTAGTAAGCTTTCAGTAAATATTTTTTGCATTTATTAAATTAAATTGACTTTTTTTTACAACATATTTACTTTTTTTCCTACTAAAATTTACTACACTTTAAGGAAAAGGCTTTTGTTGTAGAATGAAAAATGCATGAAAAATTCATTATAGTCAGATAATGCGTTTTCTTTATGCAGCTAGAATTACCTTTTATTATTTCAGATTTCAATCATTTCTAATATTGCCATTTCTCTCATTTACATAATGTTTAACTATTAATTCTATAAGTTTCTCTCACCCATCCCTCAAGTGCCATGAAATATGTGGCTAATATATAAAGTTGACATCGATGTATTTATACATTACACCTTGAAGAAAATGTTCTAAATACATCACAAAGTGATAGGTTGTACAGTACTTGCCATTTTAAATAGAAAATACTTCATTTTATATAATAGTTACTTTCTTATTTTCTCTGAACTCAACAGCTAGCACATTCAGCAATTTCTTTAAGTGAAAATGTGCTGACATAGCATCTGTTGTTCACTTCTCATTTAACAATTGAATACATTTGTTGCAAAGTAGAATGTTTCCTCCATTATTTTTAGATATGTGAAATAGTTATCAACATACACAGGCATTTTAAAATATTTTAAAGAAAAATGTTTAGTGCTTTCACATTATTTCAATTGAAAAATTGCTTAAATCTATAAAACATAAGATTTTTTTGAATATCTGAGTTTTTCACTCCATCCATATCATTTCCTCATTGCAGCATCTTCAGAATTTTCCCCCTTCTCTACTCTACCACTGTGGTGAAAAACTTTTTTCATTTTACATTTTTATTACTGCAATTGTTTGCTGGTGGGTTAGCTCCATCAATTCTTCCCTACTCCAATTAATTTTCCATTTAGCTTCTAAAGTGATTTTGCTAAAATGAAGATCTGATCATGGCACTTTTCTACTCAATGAACTGTAATAACTTCCTTTTGCTTCCAGGAACAAATGCAAAATGTGGCATTCAAAACCACTGATAACCTGGTACCGATCTACCTTTTCATTCTTCTTCCATTTTTTCCTAATATGTAATTTTTAATCCAGTGGCATTATCTTAGCTATTCCACAAATAAGACACTCCATCTCTTTGCTCTAGGCATTTTCTTTGACTATTCCCCATTTCAGAATAGTATTCTTCCTCAAACTAAAGTTTCACTTTCTGTAGGAAACCTTTGTTAGTAAGGTTAGAACCAGTTAGTTCCAGTGATTTCCCTTTTAAAAAATATTTTCTTTATCTTCTGTAAAGCTTGCTTTGTATACATCTATTTGCATGTATTTTGTCTTCCCTTTTAGAATATAAGCTCTTTGAGAGTAAAGATTTTCTATTGCCTCTTTTTGTATCTCTGGTACTTAGCACAATGCCAATCATATAGAAGATGCTTAATGTTTATTGAATTTTATGAAATATGAGAAATTGTGATTTGGTTATAGGTCTTTATGAAATTTAAGAAATTCCAATGTTTGGGGGCCTACTGAATAAAGAGCCCAACTTGGGGTCAGCATTACTTGAGGAGAATAGTCATTTCTTTTTTTATTATTAAAGTGTTTTATTTTCAAAACATGTGGACAATTTTCAACATTCATCCCTGCAAAACCTTGTGTTCCAGATTTTTTCTTCTCTTCTCCCCCCCATTCTTCCCTACACAGCAAGTAATCAATATATGCTAAACATGTTCAATTTTTCTATACATATTTTCATAAATATGTTGCACCAAAAAATTGGATCAAAAAGGAAAAAAATGAGTAAAAACAAAATGTGCAAATAACAGCAAAAAGAAAATACTATGTTGTTATCTAAAACTCACTTCTCACAGTCCTCTTTTTGGTTGGAGATAGCTGTCTTCATCACAAGATTATTGCAACTGCCCTGAATCTCATTCTTGAAGAAAGCCACCCTCATTGGAATTGATCATCATATAATGTTGCTATTGCCTTGTATAATGATCTTCTGATTCTGCTCATGTCATTTAGCTTCAGTTCATGTAAGTCTCTCCAGGTGTCTCTGAAATCATCCTACTGATCATTTCTGATAGAGCAATAATATTTATATAATGTAACATTCATATAGCGTAACTTATTCAGCCATTCTCTACCTGATGGACATGCACTCAGTTGCCAGTTTTTTGTCACTACAAAAAGGGTTGCCACAAATATTTTTGCATATGTGGATCTCTTTCCCTTTTTATACCCAAAAAGTAGAGATCCAAATTGCTCTCCAGAATGGTTAGATCAATTCACAACTCTACCAAGAAAGCATGTGTCCTACTTTTTCCACATTCCCTCCAAAATTCATCATTATCTTTTTCCTGTCATCTTAGCCAATCTGAGAGGTGTGTAGTAGTACTTCATAGTTGTCTTAATTTGCATTACTCTGATTAATAATGATACCTTTTCATGTGACTAGAAATGGTTTTAATTTCTTCAACTAAAAATTGTTTATATCCTTTGATTATTTATCAAATGGAGAATGGCTTTAATTCTTATAAATTTGAGTCAGTTCTCTATAAGTATTTTAGAAATGAAGCCTTTATCAGAAGCATTGCATGCAATTTTTCCCCAGTTTTTTTTTTTGTTTGTTTGTTTCTCTTCTGATCTTTACATTGGTTTTCTTTGTACAAAAACTTTTTTAACAAAATATAAAAAAATATGCACTTTATATTCAATAATAAAGTTTCTGTTATGCTAGTTACTAATTTTCCAGGAAATTTTTGTGAAAAAGTGAATTTTTAACCCCACAAGTTGGGATCTTTGGATTTGTCAAACACTAAATTACTATAATTATTGACTATTTTTTTTTCTTTTTGTGAACATAACCTATTACCAAATGATTTTGACAACTGCTGTTTTAAAAATAGTTTCAGGTCTGACACAGCTAGGCCACCTTCATTTACATTTTTTCATTAATTCCCTTGAAATTCTTGAAATTTTGTTCTTCCAGATGAATTTTGTTATTATTTTTTCTAGATCTGTAAAATAATTTATTTGTAGTTGGATTGGTGTGACACTGAATAAGAAGATTAATTTAGGCAGTATTGTCATTTTTATATTAGCTCAGCTTATCTATGAACACTTGATATTTTCTACTTGTTTAGATCTGACTTTATTTATGCGGAAAGTGTTTTATAATGGTGTTCATATGGTTCCTGACTTTGCATTGGCAGGTAGATTCCCAAATATTTTATACTATCAACTTATTTTGAATGGAATTTCTCTTTGAATCTCTTGTTTCTAGACTTTGTTGATAATATATAAAAATGCTGATGTGAAAATATTGTGTATCCTGCAACTTTACTAAAGTTTTGAATTGTTTCTAGTAGTTTTTTAGTTGATTCTCTGGGATTATCTAAGTACACTATCATATTATCTGCAAAGAATAATAATTAAGTTTCCTCATTACCTACTCTAATTCCTTTAATCTCTTTTTCTTCTCTTACTGCAAAATCTAACATTTCTAATACAATATTAAATAGTAATGGTGACAGTAGGCATCCTTGTTTCACTCCTGATCTTATTGGGAATGGTTCTAGTTTGTTTCCATTACATATGATGTTTTCTGATGGTTTTAAATAGATGCTAGCAATCATTTTAAGGAAAATTCCATTTATTCTCATGCTCTGTAGTTTTTTTTAATAGGAATGGGTGTGGGATATTGTCTAATCCTTTTTCTGTATCTATTGTGATAATTATTAGAATTTTGTTAGTTTGGTTACTGATAAAGTCAATTATGATAATAATTCTTTTATATTGAACCAACCCTCCATTCCTGGTAAAAATTATAGTTGGTCATGATATGTTATCTTTGAAATAACTTGCTATAATCTCTTTGCTAATATTTTATTTAAGATTTTTGCATCAATATTCATTAGTGAAATTTGCTTATAATTTTCCTTCTCTGTTTTGATCCTACCTGGTTTAGCTATCAGAAAACCACATCTATGTCAGAAAAGAAATTTAGTAGGACTCCTTCTTTCCCTATTTTTCTAAATAGTTTGCATAGTATTGGAATTAATTGGCCTTTAAATGTTTGGTAGAATTCACATGCAAATACATGTGATCCTGGATATTTTTTCTCAGGGAGTTGATTAATAGCTTGTTGCATTTCATTTTCTAAAATGGAATTAAAGTAATTTATTTCCTCTTCTGTTAATCTGGACAATATTTTTGTAAGCATTCCTTGATTTTACTGATATTATGAGATTTATTGACACATACTTGGGCAAAATAACTCCTAATTATTGCTGTAATTTCCTCTTCATTTGTGAAAAGTTCTCCCTTTTCATTTTGAGACTAAGAATTTGATTTTCTTCTTTTCTTTTTCTAATCAAATGAACTAAAGTTTTACCTATTTTTTCATAAAACCCACTGAGTTTTATTTATTAATTAAATATTTTTCTTATTTTCAGTTTTATTAATCTCCTTTTGTATTTTTAGAATTTGAAATTTGGTATTTAATCAGGATTTTTAATTTGTTATTTTTTAGCTTTTTTAATTGCATGACTGATTCATTAAGCTTCTCCTTTTTAATGTAAGTAAGCATCTAGAGATATTAAAACTTCCCCTAACAACTGTTTTGGCTTCATCCCAGGAATTTTGGTATATTGTCTCATTATTGCCATTTTTTTGGATGAAATATCTATTGTGTCTATGATTTGTTGTTTTATCCATTCATTCTTTAAGATTAGATTGTTTAGTTTCCAATTTATTTTTGGTCTATTCTATCCTGGCCATTTGTTGCATGTAATTTTTATTGCACCATGATCTGAAAAAAATATGCATTTACTATTTCTGTCTTTCTGCATTTGAAGTTTTTTAATCCCAATACATGGTCGTTTTTGCATAGATTCCATGTACTGCGGAGAAAAAGGTATATTCCTCTCTGTCTCCATTCAATTTTCTCTAAAGATCCATCATACCTAAGTTTTCTATCATTCTGCTTTACCTCCTTAACTTCTGTCTTATTTATTTTGTTGTTTGATTTATCTAGTTGTGAGAGAGCAAGGTTGAGATCATCCACTAGTATAGCTCTGCTGTGTAGTTCTTCTTGCAGCTCACTTGACTTTTCTAGGAATTTGAAATTTATACCATTTGGTGCATATATATGTTTAGTACTGATTTTACTTCATTATCAATGGTAACCTTTAACAAGATGTAGTTTCTTTCCTCATCTCTTTTAAATAGATCTATTTTTGTTTTTGCTTGATTTGAGATCAGTATTGCTACTCCTTTTTTTTAAGTTAAGCTGAAGCATAATAGATCTTACTCCCCCCTTTTTTTTACTTTTATTCTGAAGATATCGCTACTTAAAATGTGTTTCTTGCAAACAACATATTGTTGGTTTCTGACATTTATTCCACTCTGCTTTGTTTTATGGGAGAGTTCATCCCATTTATATTCACAGTTAAAATTACTAACTGTATTTCCTCGTATCTTCTTTTCCCCAAGTTATATATTTTTTTTCTTTTTCCTTTACCATTTTCCCTGCTCCTCTGTATTTTGCTTCTAATTACTACATTCTTCAAAAAAACCCTCCCCTTTTATAGTCCTTTCCCCTTCCCCCTTTCCCTTTCTGCTTCTCCCCTCCTTTCAATTAATCTGTACATTTCCTTTCCCCTTTCACTTCCTTCTTCCCTATATCATTAGACAACGTTCTCTATGAAGCTAAATATGTCTTGTATTTTCTCTTACTGATGAGAGTAAGATTCACACAATCTTATCCCACAACATTCTTTCCATCAATTGTGCTAGTTCTTTTTTTTACCTCTCCATGAGATATAATTTATCCCATCTTTACTGCATTTTCTTTTTCTTTCCATAGAATCCCCTTTTCTCCTCTAGTTCTTTTTTTAGATCAATAATATCAAATTGTACTTGCACCCTCTATATATACCCACAGCAGAGATACAAATTTCAAGAGTTAAACATCATCTTCCATATAGAGATATAAGCTTTTTATCTTTTAAAAGAAACATATTATTTATTATTTTTCTTGACTTTTTGCCTTTATATTATTCTCTTGAGTGAAAATCAAATTTTCTGTTCAGCTCTGGTCTTTTCATCAGAAACAAATTTTATTCATTCAATGTTCATCTTCTCCCTGAAAGATAATCCTTAATTTTGTGGGGTAGCTGATTCTAAACTGAAAAACAAGTTCCTTTGCCTTTAGTAATCTTAGATCCCAGACCCTTTGATCTTTTAAAGTGGAAGTTGTTGGGTACTGGGTAATCCTGATTGTGGCTCCTCGATATTTGAATTATTTCTTTCTGGCTGCAATATTTTCTCCTTGATCTGTTAATTCTGAAATTTAGCTACAATGTTCCTTGTAGTTTCCATTTTGACATCTCTTTTAGAAGGTGATCAGTGAATTCTTTCCTCTGGTTCTAGGACATCAGGGGAGTTTTACTTGATTTCCAATAGAGACTTGTGAGATGATGACCAACTCATGTTACCCTCTGTGATTTCATCTGCAGATGATTTGCCTTTAGAATCGTAAGGATTTTAGATCTGTATTTTCTGCATAAAAAATATCTATGTATTTTTGCCTTTTTGCTAATTTTTTTTAAAGTTTGAAGTTTGTTCTTAGGGCAAAGGGGAGATTGTCCCAAGCTTCCTCTTCCTTAAGCTACCCTTGCCTAGTGCAGTAGTCCCTTTGATGATGAATGGGCATGGCCTAGTCCTTCATTATTCTATTGTTCAGAGGCTCACTATTTGTCTTTTGTATTTGTATTGAATGTCACACAGATAATCTACTACCACACTAACTTATAAACAGGACAGAGTAGCCAAAGTTGCTGTATTTTGGCTAAGTTCCACTGTGTAGATTCCCCCAGTGCACAGACTGGAGTTGCACCAGGTCCCTGAGCTGCACCTGCTTGGCTGCCTCCTCCTCTTCCCCTTTCCCCCGCCCAATTGAAACAGATCTTTTCTGAACTACTTCCAAAATATCTTTTGCTAGAAATGTGTTTTACTCCACATATTTGAGGGTTTTTTCATTCCAAAACCAGTTCAGAGGCCTGATCTGATGTTGATCTGATGGATGCTAGAGAGAGCTCACATAAAGCCCTGTCTACTCTCTGCCATCTTGTCTTCACCACCTTGAATAATTATTTCTGAAACAAACCATCTGTGTGATCTTGAGCAAATCATTTAACATGTTGTTACCTCATAAGGTTGTCTAAGATTATAAATTACAGAATACTTTTGAATCTGTATTAATAGAGTTGGGAGGTTCATTGTGGAGATTTCTTACATAATTAAAATATAACTGGATAAAAGGAAAGAAGAAAGAAAGGAAGATGGGGGAAAATAAGTAAAAAGAAAGACAGAAAGATTTAAATATGTTTCTGAATAACTTTTAAAATTTAATAATTCAGGGGCAGCTAGGTGGTGCAGTGGATAGAGTACCAGCCCTGAAGTCAGGAGGACCTGAGTTCAAATCTGGTCTCAGACACTTAACATTCCCTAGCTCTATGACTCTGGGCAAGTCACTTAACCCCAATTGCCTCAGAAAAAAAAAAGAAAAAAAATAATTCATAAGTCTCTGAGTATCAATAAAAATTCTTGATATAATTTTCTGAAAGCTACTCCATCTAAAGAATCTTGGAGATATGGTTCCTCACGTAAGTAAGAGTTTAAAGAATTTATATTGTAAATTCATCTGATGGTAGCAATGCTATTTTGAGGCAATAAAAATCTTATATAAAGAAAAATTGTGTCTATATATATGTTATGTGTGTTTATTAAATATCATATTAACATGGCAATTAGAATGCCAAATGATACTTTTGTTGTCAAATATATCTATTTTTCATGACAGAATTCTAATCAAAATTAAAGTATCAAGGTGAAAGAAATATGCACCTAAATAGCTATAATTTTGAAAGTTATTAAATTTGCTATAGAGTCTAAGGAGGTTAGGATCACTTTTATTTGGGAGAATAAATGAAGACCAATGAATTCATGTTATTGTTGTGAAAATGACATGTGAATTACCAGATGAAACCCTTAATCATTTTTAGGTCAACCAGTTAACATGGCTACTTGGGACCTTTTATTTTTTTTCCCACCATATATTAGGGAAAAAATTAAAAGTACGAGATAGTGTAGTGTAAAGAATTCTGGTTTAAGATTGGGATTAAGAAAACTTGGAGGAAAATCACAACTTTGCCACGTATTATCCTGAGCATATCTCTTTTCTTCTTTAAAACCTTTTTCTTCATAAATAAAATGAAGCATTGACCACAGAGATTTCTTCTGACTAAATCTATGGTCCTTTCACCATATCATTAAGGTTTTATAAGTGAGAGGAGAATGATATTTGGCTACTCTTAGAGGGAAAAAAAAACAGTTTACATAGTAAGGAAGATTTATATTTGGTAGATGTGACTGACTGGTATATCTAGTCTGAAACTCTTAGTTTTCACACCTTAATGTATACTTTTTAATTATAATCTTGTAATTTTATATTTCAAGTAATCTGTAGCAGGCTAAGAAAAGGAATATTGCCACAAACTTCTCAGATAGTGTTGCTACCTGGAAAATGCAGAATAAAAAACAAATTAGTATCTGTAAGAGGCAGTACATGATGCAATGCATACTTTGATTCTTTAGTGTGTCACACTGATGTAGATGGTCCCTATAATCAAACCAACAATAACCAGTGGTTAATATATATCAGGCACTCTAGTATAAGACAGGCAGATGAAGGGCTCTCAAAGAGCTTAGGGTACAGCTAGGGGAGACATCATATACAAAGATTCATATATGATATAAGGAAGTTTATAGACCTTTGAATAGACTGGAAATGACTTTTTGCAGAAGGTATATCTTGTGATGAGCTGAATAATGAAAGAAGCCACAGGTTCTAAGAAGTAGAAATAAAGAATGAGAACAATCTAGGAATGAAGCTTACCAATTTAATATGGTTGGGGCAAAGTTAGGGAGATGGAGGATGAAGTATAGTATTGAGCAACAGCATGTAGGTCTCCCTGACTGGCCTATGAATTGGAATGCATAATATTTAAGAAGACTAGAAAGAAAAGAAGGATCATAAGCCTTTCTTGCCCTCACCTTATGTGATAGAGATCCATTTCCTTCAATAAATTCCCCATAAATATCCTGAGAGCCTGGATTTCTACTTATTCACATTGCTGATATAAGAGTGGATTGAAGAGTGTTCCTATCAATAATCACTCCCTTTTGTCACATTACCACCACAGCTTCTTTACCCATTGTATAACTCTACCATTGGTTTTTATGATACCTAAAATTATAAAAATAGCATAGTGTCTCCCAATAAATGCAAGATCTGATTTTTTTTGCCGATGCAATTAAGGTTAAGTGACTTGCCCAGGGTCACACAGATAGGGAATATTAAGTGTCTGAGACCAGATTTGAACTCAGGTCCTCTTGATTTCAGGGCTGGTGCTCTATCCACTGCACCACCTAGCTGCCCCTTGATTCTTATTTCTAAGTTATATGTTTCAATAAAATAAAAATAAAACATGGATTGATAAATGAGCTGATTAGAAGTACTAATAGAACACATTTTAATACAACATATGAATTGATGCAAACATTGATTGCTATCTTATATTTCAATTATATTTTCCTCACATCACTTATTTTAAACTTTCAGAATTGTGATCATCTGTCCATTCATCAAAACTCCTTTAAGATAATTCTTTTCGTTTTCTAATAAATCTCTGACCAGTTTGTGTTCTTTAAAAAATACATTTATTTCCTTTGGGTGCTATAAAGAATCCTTTATATTAATTAATCTAAACTATTTGTATCAGTATCAATCATTTTTTCATGTAGAATATATATTTTCCCAGTACCATTTCTTATATATTTTTCTATTCCTCAGTTAGATCTTCCAATCTTTCCTCAGTTCCAAAATGATTCCATATCTTAGGGAATACTTTTCTTTTTCTGTGTGATTACATTGTAAAAATCTTGTGAATATAAATAACCTGAGGAATATACAATGGATATAAGGCAAAGAGTTTTATAAAAGTGACAAACTCTGTACTCTTTTGCCCAAACATAATTAACAAGTAGAAATACTGGAAGATGATGGCAATTAGAGTAGCTTAGGTGTAAAATTTATAAAAATCAAAGCTACAATTTTAGGGTTTTCAAAGCATACACATATGTACACACATATATTTATATGCATATACA
This sequence comes from Myrmecobius fasciatus, assembly GCA_023553655.1. Taxonomy (NCBI): domain Eukaryota; kingdom Metazoa; phylum Chordata; class Mammalia; order Dasyuromorphia; family Myrmecobiidae; genus Myrmecobius; species Myrmecobius fasciatus. The sequence continues at coordinate 41,122 of JAJPUD010011379.1, read as the reverse complement.
TGTATACACACAAGAACACTGTGAGGTAGTATATATCTATTGTATAGATAAGGTAATTGAAGCTGAGATTTTATGTGACTTGCCTGAGTCATACAACTGGTAAGTGTATGAGGCAGGATTACTATTCAGTTATTGATTCCCAAATTTAGTATTCTACTGTTTCACCTACCTGCCTAAACAGCATTTCATTACTCTTAAGCTGGGGGTGTAAGAACAGTAAGTAAAACGTGGGGATGAAGGAAAAAGAAACTTCAGATGAAGTTGCTATGTTTCTCAAGAATGTTATTAATCTTCAATTATTATCTATTGCCCTTGATTCCATTTTGCAAATTGTGTTAGAGGAAAGATTTATTTGTTCAAATAGCTGACTCATTTGTAGTTGGAAGCAAAGTAGGAAAACTAATTAGGAATAACTTTGTATACATACCTTTTGCTTGTTCTGTCAAAATAATCAAGGTTTATAAAATCAGATCATTTATACAAATAAGTATGTGTTCCTGATATTGACATTGAAGATTGAGATTTTTCAGTATATTAGAGCTAATTCAGAATTCAATATTCTATGAAAGAGGTATTAATGAATATAATATTACCAGCTGCTTTGTGGAGTAATTCTAACCCTTTTAATAAATGAGAAAAGTCCAATGAAAAAAGGTCTCAATCAGTGCCAATATTTAGAAGCTATTTTTTTTTTCTTCCCAGATGAGAGGTGAGGAGGGAGAAGGAAATACAATATATTTCTGATTAACAGTTTTATCTTAAGGAATGAATTATATTGGTTTAATAACCAGATTTTTCCTTTAAAGATACTTGTATTTATAATATCCCTAAAAGACAATAAATAATTATTGTTATCTATACATAATGGATGCAACTGATTGGCACACTGCTGCATTTAAAAAAAATAATGAAAGAATTATTCAATTTCACCATCAGTCAAAATAATCAATACAAGCATAATGATTGATTATAGATTCATGGAATTGTAAAGTTGGAAGTTAAAACAATAACCATCAACCAAAATAAGTCCTGAAAGGGATTCTTCAGGAAGCATAGTTCAAAAATGGTTATCTTGATGGGGAACTCATTGCCAAAGAGGATACTCATTTTTGATAATGCTAAGCTCACCATCATCTTATACCTATTCTGTCCTTTGTAGTTAAACTATAGAAGAAGACTGATAAACAGGTACCTCTTTTTTCCCTCCTCACTCTCTTCTTAACCCCTTTCAATCTGGCTTCCAATATTATAATTCCACTGAAATCACTCTTTCCAAAATTACTACTGATCGTACAGATTTGCAAATCAAATTGCATTTTCTCCTTATTATCCTTGATCTCTCTGTAGCCTTTGATGCTATTGAACATGCTCTCCCCCCTGATAACTTTGATTCTTCTTTTTAGGTTTTCTGAACACCACTCTCCCATGATTCTTATCCTACCCATCTCACCACTGCATTTCTGTCTCCTTTTTTCTATTCTCCTCTAGATCATGTCTTTCAGCAATAGGTGAACCTCCCTGTGACCTATGCCCTCTTTTCTTTTTCCTTTAAACTAATGTATTTGATGATCTAATTAACTGCCACGGATTTAATTATCACTATTAGGATAATGAGTCTCATTTTTACTTATCATAACTCAAGTTTTATGCCGACCTCCAATTTGGCAGACATGTCAAATTGAATGCTTAGTAAAGACTTTAAACTCAGTATATCAAAAAAGAAGCTCATTATATTTTTCCTTAATCCTCCACCCTACCTATGCTTACTTGAAAGAGTAACATCATCCTTCATCCATCTCTTGGGTTTGTAATCTGAGACTCACCCTGGACTCCTCATCCTCGATATTCAATCTGTTGCTAAGGTTCATCAGTTTTAACTTCACAGCATTTATTGAACTTATCCTCTAATACTGTCACCATTTTAGAACAAGCCCTCATATTTTTATATGTAGCTTATTGCAATAACCTACTGGTGGATATATGTGTTTGAATTTTTTCCCACTCCAATATAACTTCTGTGTAGCCACTAAAATTATTTTCCTAAAGCATAGGTCTGGTTACATTGTCCTCCTCAATAAATTCCAGTAACACTTTATTGTTTGACAATCAAATTCTCTCATAGCATGGTCCCCTCCTCCAGAAATAATATTAAAATACTCTCTCTTACTAGAAGTTTTCCTCAACCTTTCTTAATTCTAGTACCTTATCTCTTTGAATTATTTCCTATCATTATATATAATTTGCTTTGCATATGTGTATACATTTTTACACAGGAATTACATATGTGCATATATTTGTATATATATATATATATTTATCTATATATAAGTATATAAGTATATATCTATATATTTATATATATAGATAGTCATATATAATTAGATATATTTACATTTTTTCAGTGTCTCCCCCATGTGATATCAAACTTCTTGAGAGTAGGGACTATCTTTTGCCTCTTTTTGTATCCTTATACCAGTATAATACATAATGAGACTATTACCTACTTTTTTGTGAAAGCTATACCCAAGGCAATATTTCTTCCTGCCTTTTTTGCACTGTTAATTCATATTGACTTTTCAATATATTAAAATTCATTGAGCCTTTATGAACAAAGGCTATATAATTATTTTCTTCCTAACAAAGGAATCAGTTTGTAAAGATAACTTCCTGAAGCCAATAGGATGGCCTAGAATGTGAAAATGATTTGAATACATTGTTGATGTATAGTGATCCTAAATTTGCTCGGAAGAAGAAAATTCTTGCCCATTAACATAGCTATTAAATATATTTTTGTCATCTTTTCATAATGACATGATGAGAGCAAAAAGACATTTGTAATAAGGAACATTTTCAAATCAATAAAGAATTAAATAGCTCAAATTTTAGAAAGTATATTGTCTTGTAGTCTGCTAAGTGATGCAGTGGAGAGAACACTTTGCTGTAAGCCAGAAAGATCTGAGCTCAAATCCAGCTTCAGTTAATTATTAGTTATGTGACCATGAGTAAACCATTTTAGCTTTATCTGTCTCAGTTGTAATTGCAATTGTAAAATTACAATAATGTCACAAGGTTGTGATAAGGATAATATGAGATAGTATGTATACCTTATCTGACATATAATAAGCACTTAATAAAAGTTTGTTCCTTTTCCCTATTATATTTAAAAATTAGCCATATTCATTGTTTGCTTGGGGGATATTTTGCTCATTAAATTATTTCAAGTTTGGTTAGGTTAAAAAAAGAATTTTGATTTATGGAAAATCAAGCATCTAAATGACTATTAAATCTAATAATAATAAATAAGAGCCATAGAAGATTAATCAAAATACCAATTGACCCTTTTGCTCCACTTTGACTGTTATGCTATATAGAGGAAAAACAAAGCCTGGATCAATTTAGAAAATAAACAATTAGGCAATTATAAATTTAGACAGGACAAAGTTAATATTTCTGCATGTGTTTGTTTTCAAAAACTTCAAGCATTTTTTTTTTATTTGTTGTGCTTCATTCACAATTACTTTTCTGTTTAGCATCTGACTTAAGGTAAATTCCTTATCCTTTAAAATATTACCCTTCAGAAAAAATTGCCTCTATCTCTTTTAAAAGCAAAAATTAGTTATTTATCTGACTAACAACTTTCCCAGACAGTAATCACATTTGTCATGTGTAATAGATATTTTTGAAATTTATTACAGTTAGGGAGTTTCCAATAGTGAGACAAAAATAACTTGAATTTGAGGGAATGAGGTAGTTAATAATGATAAAAATAATGAAAAAATTATGAACATGCGTGTGTGTGCACATATTTTGGGGACAGTTTCCAAGGTTATTCAGACAGCATCAATTTTTTCCTTTATCAGGACATTTTTTTTCACTCAGCACTGCATATCTAAAAAAAGGCAAAATACTGTTATAAAGTTAAAGTTCTGATTTACTTACAAAATATGAAGAAAATTTATTTGAGTTAGCCATATACAATAATGACTCATTTATACAATTCAAATAACATGTTAAAGTTTGTTATGCTTTTGTCTCACTACAACCTCTCAAATGAATAGTAAAGCCATTTTTTGACAATTTTATAGATAGGACCATTATGAACAGTATTTACTGACTTGGCATTGTCCACACAATGAATAAGTCCATAGACAATCAAAGTTGGAAGGGATCTCATATGTCACAAAGTCTAGTTCCCATCTGAGAAATCATTTCCTTTATAATATACCTAGAATTAGGTTATTAAGTCATTGCTTAGAGACCTGTGAGAGAAAACTAAGTATAACAATAATATAAACTAATATTTTTATGGCTAAGTTAAATACTTCAAAAATTGTTTATTTTACTCTCTCAATGAACCTGAAATGTAGGTAGGTACTATCACAAATCTATTTTATGATTGAAGAAACTGAAACAAAGATATTTTAAGTGATTTTCTCAAACTGACAGCCCTATTCTTTCATGCATGATTTGAACTAAAGTTTTCTTGATTCTTTCTCAGTGGTTTATTCACTTGCCACCTAAATACATATCAAAGTATCTCGTCTCACTTTTTTGGATAGCACTTAATGTTATAGAGTGTCGTGACACCATCACCACCACTACCATCACCACCCCTATATTCTTTATATCTACCTGTAAATCTTAAAGCACTTGTAGATGGTAGAGAGAAACTGAATTAACCATTCTTTGGTGCCATATCCCTTTACATAAAAAATACAATACTCTTAAGTTTTCTCTTACTTAATAATATACTCCTAATTCCTTAAATAGTTCTTCATATGATATGATATTGAAATACTCTACCATCCTGTTTGCTCTTGAGTTTATTAATATGCTTCCTATAATGGCTTTAAAAAAATAGGTGTCACATGGAATGATGGTTGTAAAATAAGAAAAATCTACGTGTAAATACAGGCTCAGGCCTATGTGATCCTGAATAAGATATTGAAACTTTCTGTATCTCAGATTTCCATCTGTAAATATCAAAAAGTGTGCCACATTTACAATTCACTGGTATTTTTAAAAGCCCAGTGCCAAACAGAGTTCCCTAATATACTTTATTGTATATATCCAAGGAAGTTACCATCAATTACTATAAAAAATAATGAAAATAATCACAACTGTCTCTCCCAATGGTGAAGATGAATATACTGCCTTTGTAAAAGGGGGTAGGCAGAGTTGATGAGAGGCAAGAGTTTCTATTCTCAGCCAGTCCCTCTTTAGAATTTCTCATGGCCAGTCCCTTTTGGGATTCTTAGGGTTCCAAATGCCTGGAATACTCTTCAATACCCAAGTTAATTTCGTTGTTACTAATTTCCAGCTTCAAGAGACAAAATGGAACAGACCACCTACAATTCAAGTCAATGAATGGAAAGACAATGGAAAAACATGGGAAGAACAGACAGTCTATCATTTCCTTATTTCCAAATTGCTACACTAGATACTTTAGGGAGTTTCCCTTTGGGATCCCCTTTATTTTGATTGAACTGAGTTATCTCATTCTCAGTGGAATAATTCTTTCTGTCTATATTGTGTAGTATATATTCTCCTACATACATCTCTATTTCTATTTCACTACTGATTTGGAAACACTCATTATTTTGCTATTTTCAAAGTATATTCATTACAGAATGGGTATTTATTGGAAAAGGTCTTAATCTTTGTTTATAAAGTTTAGTGCTCTTCTTTATCCTCAAGAAGTAGCAAAGTGATTATAAGTTAGAAGGAACTCAATCATATCTCCTAGATGAATAGTACTTAGAGGAACAAATAGATATGTTTCTGGTATGCCACTTCCTTTCTGTAAGGAGACCAGAGGGGTCTATAGTTCCAATATTTTGTTTATCCTCTGGTGGAAATGACCTCCCCTTGCATCTTGGATGAAGGAGAAGGGGAAGAGGACAGAAAGGTTTTGAACTACAAAAGGGCAGTGTCCTTCACAATACCTGAGACTCTATCTACATATGCAGGGCTCAAATCTATTTTTTACATAATAGTTAAAATTTCTTTTAACATTTTATAATTTGCAAAATGTTTTATATGTAAATTATTCAGCTATTCAAAAAGTACAGAATCTACCAAAATATACTGTCATCCAATTCATATTTTTTTAATCACTACTTACTTTTCTAGATAGACATTAATCATTTAACCACTTGTCAAACCTGCTATGTGCCAGGCACTGTGTAACATATTAAAGAATAGAAAAATAATTTGTTGTATAGTGATCTGAAGAAGGAAGAAGAAAATGAGATGAGCTACCTAGGTGAATAGAACTCTGGATCTGGAGATAAAATTTGATGCTGCATAATTACTAGCAGTAATGACTCTGGTCCATTTCTTAAATCTAAATTACTCTGGCTTTCTTTGATTGGCCAACAATAGGTCCCAGTCCAAGCCTCACTTACTCATTGTTTGGGTTCTATTAGTTGAGAGTGAGTATAAATAGTGATTGTATCTGTTTTGGCCAAAAAACCCAAAAGTATTTCATTCTCAAATTGTTTTTTGTTATGTTTTGTTTTTTAGTTAGATAAAAGAGGCCTTTTGGGGGTTCAATTCTTACCTGTCCTTAATCACTTAATAGGCATAGTCTCAAACAAATTGAAACATGCTAATGACCAGCATGCTTAGCTGCACCCTGGACCATCTCTATGTCACTGGTTCTTTTGGAGAAAAGGTATAGATTTCTTTTTGTAGAAGGAATATCTTATCACAAATCCAGTTCTGAATCTATTAGCTAACCAGGAATCTAATGTAGTATGTAGAGAATAGGGCAGAAACAAATGGTTTTAATGAAAATAGAATTTTTGGAAAAGCCCAAAGTGTAAGTTTTTTCCTGGAATGTCAACCCTTAATGAAATATTGTAACAGCAAAATCTAGGTAGTGTGGGAGCAGCTGAAATGTTTTGAGGAATTGAGGAGGAAGAAAGTAAGGAAGCAGAAAGAACAAAGAAACAGAAAAAACAAATGTCCCTGCTTCAGGGACAATCTCATTGAACAAACATTTTGAAAAATTACAGTTTGGTCACTAAGGTACTCCCTATACATATGAAATCAAACCATGCTCCAAAGTGTTTTATGCAAAGAGATTAATCATCAAAATTTGAAAAGTGTTTTTTTAGTCTTATCATACAATGGGTGACTTGTAATAAACTTAGACTGGGGGGAGGGATGGATTTTTAATGGAACAGGAGTGAAGTTACTGATTCTAAATCAACACCCAAGCAGATAAAATTTGCTTATAAAAGAAATGCCTAAAAATACACCAAGTAACTTCCTCCTACAGAAAACAAAGAGACCAATTGTAGCTTATCAAGAATAGCTTTCTCTGAGTGGCAATCTTTGAAACAACATGAAGTTAGTCTTTCAGACTGAAGACAAAGCAAACGTTTAAAAGTTCTATGTAAGAATAGTAAAAATTGTTCCAGTCTAGTAGAAACTAAATGCTTACATTTTAGTTTTCTAAAGAGGATTCACACTGAGAAAGCAAAAACTTAATAATCATTCTTCTCTCCATAGATAATGTTTACAAGGAGAATCTATGGAGGAAACTATCAAGAAAATTGTGAAAATGAACATTGGATCAAGTTTTAGGGGATAAGAAGAAATTTAACATTAAACATAAGTAACTAGATTGGTCTGTCAAATTTGTTTTCAAAGTCCCCTTTGAGTAATAATAAACAAGGACAACACATAACTAGCTATTGCTTTGCCTTCATCTATATGAATTTTATTCCTTTGGCTTACCCAAATGAGAATTATATGCCTAGTTGAAATGGTAATACTCTGAATAACATATTAACTATTAATTAAATGCAAATAAGTATAAACTAATGTATATTGACAAATTTCATTGCAGCTATAAAGACTTCCAAACCTAGTACAGATTAAAAAAAATATGTAGGTGGGATTGGTAAAGGAAAAAAGGACACTGAACAACTAAATTATAAGGTACCAAAACCATAATCTTTTCCTAATGCCAATTGTGTGTTTTATCAATCAGGATGAATATAGAGATAACAAAGTATGAATCAAATGACATCTAGACAGCTAATCTATGTAAATTAAATGTATTGGGCTTCTCCTGTATACACTCCTTCCTCCTAATTTTACTTCTTTTTCAGTAAACACCATGCTTCTAAGTTCCTCTCACCTTCCCTTTCATAATCTATGAATCTTCATCAACTCTTATTTTAATATTTAATATTTAATAGTTGTGATGCCAAAATAATCTTGAGGTCAGAAGCTCTTTAATTTTTGTCATTTTAACCTTTTTAACCCTATTAGGACCCCACTGATTCATAATTGGTACTTAGTAAATGTTGTTGGTTGGTGGAATAAAGTACTTTTGATTTTGTCTCCCTAGATGGAATTCTAATCGTTTATTTCAACTCATATCACAACTACTCTAAGCTAGGCCCTCATCAGCTTTCATTTGGATCATTGCAATAGCCTCCCAGTTGGTTTCCTTGTTTCTAGTATCTCTCTACTCAAATCCATTTTCACAACATTGCCAAAGTGATATTCTCAAAATAATCTCCTGCTTCAAAAATTCTAATAACTCCCTATTTCTCTAGGAAAAATATTTTAATTACTCCCTGAGGCATTTAAAACCAATTAATATAATTCTAACTTTTTTATGGCTGTGTATATACATACATATATATATATATGTGTGTGTATGTTTTTATGTGTATGTATATATATATATGTGTATGTTTCTCATTACTTCCATTAACAAGGCCTTATAGTTCAGTAAAATTAGCCCATTACTTGCTATTCCAGAAGTTTAATAAGTAATTTCCTTTGCATGGGTTTATTTTCATGCTACCAATTCATTGTGTTCTGTTGGATTCCTTAACTTCCTTCAAGTATATTCCTTCAGGTACCTTTCTTCAAGAACATGTTCCATTTATGATGGAAAAGTTGTTTATCTTGTCTCTGTCCTTAGATGATCTTATCTGAGTATATGTATTATCTAAGATAGAAAGGAAGCCTCTTGATAGCGATGACATAGTAATTAATTGTGTTTTTTCTTAGTGTTTACTAGCTTGAACATTTAAAAGTTTAAAAATGCTTATCGAATTTAATTTACATTTTGGTTATCCCTTATTAATACCACTTAAAAATATGAACCTACAACTCAGCATAAAACTTCATATATATCCTGAAGAAGACAAAGCAGGTATACTTTTCAATACAGCTTAAGAGCACATTTACCTTTCTTATTTGTCATACAGTACTGGTGTTTCAAATTAACAATTAAGTTTATTATATTATTCTGATTTTGTTGTTTTTATAATTGTTCTTTTGGAACTACTATCTAATAACATTTTCCTCACATTGTACCTAGGCAAATCATTTCTTTAATTGATTAGATTAATACCTAACATATTTCATTTTATTAGATCTAGTTCAATTTTCTAATCTGTCAATCTTCTTGAAACGAGAAACTCCTATCCAGCTGTTTGTCATCTGTGAATTTAATAAGCTATCCATGTTTCTCTTTGTCAAAGTTATTGGAAAGAAAATTTAAAGTCCAGAGCGGATTCCAATTCCTTAAAGCCCTGCACTGAAGACTTCCTTACAAGCTGACAATTAAGCCTAATTTTAGAAGAACAAAATACCATAATTTAAGCATCTAAAGGGACCTCAACAACCATCTAGTTTAAAAATAGCCATAAAATAATTCCTGTTATAACATATATGTGATCATCCATTCTGTCCTTGTGAAAACCGTTTCTGTTTTATAAATATTTAATTGTCAATAAGTTTGTCCTGACGTTAGGCTTCAATTTGCCTTTTTGTAACTTTTGCCCATCATTCCTGACTTGTCCTTCTGGGGAAAAAGGGTAAAGTCTCATTTGTCTTTTACATAATTCTCCTTCAAATATTTGGAACCGGTTACTAGATCTAGCCATAATCTTCTCTTCTTCATTAGTTATTCTAATTTTCTATCTGCATATAACATAGAATCAAGGCCCATCATAGTCTGGCTATCTTTCTTTTTATGTTGGGAAGCCTATCAGTGTCCTTTATAAACCATAGTGTCCAGAATTGGATCCATAAGAATCCAGATGATGTTTGATCAGGACAAATATAGGAAAAACAAATTTTTTTAATTAGCAATAACTATGACCTCCTGATTTCTAGTAGTTATCCTTTTTAATGCATCTGAAAAATGTATTAACTCTTGCCTGCCATATCGTACTTATGATTTATATTGAATTAGTACTTCATTAAAATCTCTTCTACCTTTTCAGATTAACCATTGTTTTAAGATTTTATGTTTATCCCAATGGAATTGTATCCAATTAGAAGATTTAGTATAATGTCTTAGCTTGTTAAGACATTTTTAAAAAATCTTTTCTATTCTATTTCATGTGTTAACTCTTCTTTTCCCTATAAAAGTTGTTATAAGGGTGCCTGAAAGTAATGAAATAATTTTGTTTTTGTGAGAGTCTATTCCACAAATATTCATTATGTACAATTATGATTTAACTGTAAATTTCAGCAAGAAAATAGATATAACCATGGTGGCAATGACTTGTTGACATGATAGCAGATAATAGATTGTCAAGAAAGTATGTAAGTAAGAATAGTGTTTAAGTGCAAAAACCCAGGATTATTTACAAGAACAAAGTTTAATGAGGGGAGGGGGATTATATTTTGCTGAATTTTGAGAGTGGGATTTTTCAATAACTCTGCATAAGGATATGGTGTAGTGAAATTAGAAAGCCTAAACAAAAAATCCCTCTCATATTCCACTATTGAGACTTCTTCCATATTTGTTTTTTTCTTTTATTGTCCTCTGACCCTTCAAAAAGTGCTCCATTTAATGTTTCTCTCCCACAATTGTGTGTGTTTGGTACTTCATTACCTTGGTCTTAGATCCCCATAAAAAAAAAATCTTTATCTTCCTATGAAATGAACTTAACAAATGAATGCACAGTAACATGGAAATACATGATTCCTGACCCTCTTTGGAGGATTAAACACATTTTAAATGATGATTCTTTCTAAGCCAAGTGAACATCAATAGTAACCAACATTCCAGAAAAAAAAAGTTCAGTAATGAATTTCAAGAACTAAACATATCTGTAAAGATTATTTTTCCCCAATTTATATTTAAAACATAATGAATAAGTGAATATCTCTGGCAATGTCAGATGGGAAACTCTAGCTACCCTGCATAGTATTTCCCCTTACCTTGTGACCAGAGAATTATAGGATCATTGGTTTAGAGCCTGAAGGAACCTCAGAAGTCATTAAATTCAAGTCTCATTTTACATATGAGGAAACAGGACCATGGAATTTAAGTGGCTTGACCAGAATCAGTGTTAATAAATGGCTATAATTGGGTCAAAAGATTGAAAACTGGAAGAGACTTTAGAAATCATATACTGCAATTTGTTCATTTTCCTGATAAGAAAACCAAGTAATACGCTAGTACCTGGATGCCAGTTTAATTTAATGGTCACCTTTATGTTTGATCATCTAAAGAATTCAGGTGAGGAAGAAAGAGAGGGAAGGAGGGAGGGAGGGAAGAAGAAAGGAAAGGAGAGAAGGAAGGAAGGAAAGGAAAGAAGAAAAGAAGGAAGGAAGGAGGGAAATGAGAAAAGAAAAGAAGGAAAGAAGGAAGGAAGGATGTATGAAAGGAAAGAAGGGAGGGAAGGAAGAGAAGGAGGGAGGGAGGAAGTTTTCCAAATGATCCATCCAAGTTTGTGGACCAACTCTACTCACAGATTATTTTTTGTCCTTCATTCTGGAAGATGGCCATGACAGATTTATTTTTAGACTGGGTGAAAGACATTCTTTGCCCGCATTGCTGCCTAGCCTTAAACACTGACCTGATGTGGCTTCAGACAAACTGAGACCTGCTAAAGACCTTAGCTTAAAAGACCAAAGTCTCCCACTGCACAAGGCCATCTTCAGTTGTTTTGATCTATATTTGGCAGCTGGACCCAGTTGGCTCTGGAGGGGAAACTGAGGTAGGTGACTTTGCACTATCCTCCCTCACTTAAATCCAATTCACTTGCATGCTATGGAATCACCTCTCTGATGTCAAGGTCCTCTTCAAGAACGAAGAACCGAAATCAACTCAGAACAATTCTGGGAAGCAGAGTCTATTTATCATTATTATACAAAGGCAGCATTATATAATGCATACAGTGTTGGACTTAGAAGCAGGAAGATCTGAATTCAAATCCTGCCTCTGACCTGCTGGACCATGTCAAAAAATTGCTTAACTTTTCTAAACCTCAATTTTTTCATCTGTAAAAATAAGGAGGTTGGACTCAGTGTCCTTTAAAATCCTTTTCAGTTTCAAATCTAAGATCCTGTGAATAAAGAAACTGAGACTCAAATCTATCTTGTAGATTTATCTTGCACAACAACTTGTCAAGTATTTTATCATTACTAACATGTAGTGGACTTCCTGCCATCTAGGGGAGGGGTGGGGACTGGGGGTAAAATTTGTAACGGAAAGCTTTGTAAAGATCAATGCTGAGGAACTACCCATACATATATTATGCAAAGAAAAAGCTTTAATTAAAAAAAAAAAGAATTCAGTTGAAGAAGTTGAGGTGTAATTTAAGTTTATGTAAACTATACAAAATCATTTTACTAACTGGTAGAAAAATATAGACTAAAAGTCAAACATCTTTACTTGTTACATCTCCACCCCAGTTACATGATATTAGATCCCACAAATGTTGGTGTTTAATTGGACAAGAAAATTATTAGATGGTTGGAACAGAAGGAGCTTACACTTATTAATACCATCATATAAAGATGATGAGAATCAAGGTAGATCTGTGAAAAGAAATTATCAATGATACTCACTGATTTAAGAGAATTAGAATATTTTTATACACATTTCTAATAGTACCTAACACAATATCTTTCACATAAAAGTACATGTACACATACACATATGCAGAGATGTATACATTTATTGGATGAAATGCATATATCAATCAATTAGATTAAATTTAGCATTAGAAAATATTAATAGAAACAGAGTGGATAGTACATCCACATATGTGTATATTTAGCCATATATAGAATAATACACACATTCATTAAAATTCATATATTGGTATAATTTATAGCTACCTTTAAGATGTGTAGATAAACATATTTGTATAAATATAAACATGTATACATTATATATATTAGTTATAATTATAACCCATATCATATATTATAATATATAATTTATCATATAAAATACATTACTATATATATATAATTTATTACAAGTATTGTATTTATATCATACTAATATATTTATATATAAAATATAATATATTTAATACATTATTTAATATAAATATGATATATGTTATGTAATTATATATATATATTTATATATATTATTATGTATAATATATTATATAACAACATATTACATAAACATTATATTGTTGTATAACAATATTATCTTATTTAATATAAATATATGTACATTATGTTTATGCTTCTTGTATGTTTTATTGTAAAGATTTATTGATAGGGTATGGGACCCTGCTGAGAGGGAGTACTGAGGCCACCTTAACCTGTGGTGCATAATAAGTTTTCTGCCATGTTGCAGAAATGCCCTTGTTGACCAAGGAGCACCGATGCATGGCATGGGAATGGGTTGAGCCTGAGGGTCACAGCTAATTGCTCCTGAGCAGGGATGCCTTGACAAGGCCTCTTGCCTGTGAGCGGGTTGCTACATTGTTGAGTGGTCTCTCCTCCCATTGGCAGATACCATGCATGCGCAAAGCCCACAAACTGCTTCTCTAAATGGTGATTGGGGATTGCATACTGTTCACACACTGATCACGCTTGCAAAAATGTATATCAACAAGGCTGTGCAGCGTAATAAACTGGAGCTCTTTTCACACCCTATGAGTCTCCTGCCTCATTCATCTTACCTCTGAGATCAAAGGGCTCATAAAAGGTGAGCTCTTAAAGATGACCACAACAATGTATGTATTTCTTTATCTATATACTTTGGTATATATAGATATATAAATATCCACATTTATATCTATCATATACACATATGTATATATATATATATATATTCACATATATATTATATGTATTATGTATATGTGTTTGTATATGCATACATATATATGGATATGTATATATATATATTTACTTATTTACATATCACTATTTACTCATTTTACTTATTTTACAGATGAGACAGGCTTTTCTAGAGTACCACAAATGATATTCTTGGATAATATTCCAAGATAAGATGACCTCACTATAAGTCCATAATTCTATCTATTTTGCCTCCTGGATCCCATTAATAAATACTTATTAAATTAATTTTAATCTAATTTCTTAATATATTAAATGAATTGTAGCCCAGTAACTTCTGGCAAAAATTATAAATGATAATCTTAAGTATAAAATTCTTGAGGGAATGTATAAAAAAAAAAATTCGATTTTGAAACAAAGCCAAGACACTCATTACACTCAATACCAATGTGGTTTAAATTCAGGTGAATAAAATCAAGCAGTGTAACTAAATCTCATTTTGTCGTTATCATGAAATTTCATCTATGATTTCAAAATTAAGTTGTTGTTGTTTTTTGTTGTTGTTTTTGTTGTTTTTTGGAAAAATTCGCAATGCATGTTTTCTCAATGTTCATCTTCTTAGTAATTTAAAAGGTATAATTAAAAACAACAACAATTTTTTCCTCTCTTTTCTGTTCACTTTCTTTGTCCTTTTCTCTCTCTCTCTGTCTTTGTCTCTCTGTCTCTGTTTCTGTCTCTTTGTGTACATATGTGTGTTTTTCTCTGTAGGTGTCCCTCGCTCTGTCTCCTTTTCTCTCTTCTGCATTTATGTATATGTGTGTGTTTGTATCATAAGCTTGCTGAAAAGGTAGCCTTCTTTCTGTCATACATAATTCATTGGTTTTATTTGTGTCTTTCCCCAGGATGTGGCCTTTACCTGTCTGCCAGTCCTATTCTTCCTTTTCTTTTCTGCCTCTCTATAATTGTCTCTAAGATCCATTTAAAATTCTTAAAAGCAACCTTTTCTAATTCCTGGATTGTTAATGCTCCCAACTGCCAAAACAGAATACTTAAGAGTTTTGTTTTTTTAGTTTATACATACTTGTCTCTATTCATGTAGTCCTCTTTATCCCCTTTCATTTTCACCACCATGGAATATAAATTTCTTGAAAGTAGGGACAAATTAATTTCCCTCTTTGTATCTTTACTTCCTCACACAATACCAGTACATGGTACAGATTCCTTACATTAAACAATTGTTTTCTGAATTGAAACAAATTGAATCTTTGGTCTAAGTTTTTTTTTTGTTTGTTTTTTGTTTTTTGTTTTTGTTTTTGTTTTTGGGTTTTTTTTTGTTTTTTTTTTTGTAATGACCATTGAAAAAAACTATATCTAAAAGCATACTGGTGTAAATACAAAAAATTGTTTTATTTATCAAATTTATGCTTTTCTGTTACTACTGGTGACAGATATGTATAAGAAAACATGAGACAAAGGAAATCCTTACTAAAATTGACTTGAGAAACTGTTACTTTGAAAATAGCAAATATATGACATAGTGATAAATAATATTTATTTTGTATACCAGGATGAGGGTACATCTATCCCACAAAGATTAAATACCATTTGGTTAGAAGTTCATCATAGCATTAAAATATTTCTATTGCAATAGGATTCATGATTTAAGATGTTATTTATTTTGGGGATAATTCTTGGGTGTTCTCTACTTTTTAAAGCTAATGTCAGCATTGCTGAAACAAATAATGTTGATTTTGTCATATTTCCTGTGTATCTCCTGATTAAATCCTCTATATTTGCTGCTATCATAATTATTCAGTTCAATCTACAGCTGTTTGGCTGTGATATCAGTTTGTCAGAAAACTACAAAGGTAAGTTAAACACTCAGTATTTATGAGTGATATGAGAAGCATATCACTGTGATATGAGTGATATCTATGATCTGAGAAGCATTGAGGATAAGGGGGAGAAACAATATTTTAAAGTTACACAGGGCTCTCATATAAATTATCTCATTTAATCTTTACTATGACTCTATAAATTAGTTAATATAAGCATTTTTTCCCCATTTTAACAATAATTATATCAAAGGCCAAGAAAACAGTGAGGACATTGGAATTGAGAGTTCCAGAAGTGGAGCCAAGATGGCAGACATCAGACATAAGTCTCTGTAACTTCCTCTAACCTTCCCTCAAACCAACAGCAGATGAAGCCTCTAGACTGGTTTTGAAGTCCAAGAATCCACAATATCTGGAGTACAATACATTTCTAGAAGAAGATGCCCTGGAAGAACTTGAAGAAAAGGTCTGTTTCAATTGGGCAGGGGGGTGGTCTGCCAAACCCAGACTGCAGCACAGGGAGATTGGGGCAGGAACCTGGAACAATAGAGCATTGTGGTTTCCACATACCCGGGAGTCTTCTGTGGACTTCTTGGGCCAATCTGTCTTGATTGTAAGCAGGTGCTTTGGCAGATCAGCCTTTTGTGGGGGTTGGACATTGAACCACTGAACCACTGAAGAGCACCAGACCTAGCTGCCATTACACAGCACCCTAAAGCAATCAATCAATCAACAGAACTCCCTGGCATCTGAAATAACTCAAGCAGCAGAACTGCCCTAGGGCAAATTAAAGCAGCTGTAGCTGTCCCTCCATTACCCTGAACAGACCTCACACCTTAAAAAAAAAAGAATAAACAGCCCAAAAAGAATTCTCACCATATACAGCTTTTATGGAGAGAGGGAAGAACAGACCTCAAATCCTGAGGTCCCTAAAGATAAAGCAACTCCAGAAAAACCCCAAAGAGAGACACAAGCTGGACTCCATGTCACAAGGCTTTCTTTGAAGATTGCATAAAGGATCTTAAAAGAGTTAGAAGAAATATGGGGAAACAAAATGAGATTATTGCAAAAAAATGGAAAAAATGGAAAAAGACTGCAATGAACAAAAAAAATTCAATTGGACAGTTACAAAAGGAGCTAAAAACAGTAATTTTTTAAAAAAATGACATTAAAAATTAGAATTGCACAAATGGAAATGAATGACTCAACAAGACTTCAAGAATTAGTCAAACAAAAACAAAAAAAATAAAAAAATAGAAGAAAATATGAAATATCTCCTAGGAAAAACAATTGACCTGGAAAATAGATCTAGGAGAGACAATCTAAGGATTATAGGGCTTCCTGAAAACCATGATGAAAAAAAGAAGCTAGACATCATCTTATAGGAAATCATAAAAGAAAACTTCTCTGATATTTTAGAATCAAAGGGTAAAATAATTATTGAAACAATCTACCGTTCACCTCCTGAAAGAAACCCCAAAATTAAATCCCCAAGGAATATCATAGCTAAATTCCAGAACTATCGTACCAAGGAAAAGATAGTGCAAGCAGCCAGAAAGGAATAATTTAAATACTGAGGAGCCACAATTAGTATCATCCAGGATCTAGCAGCTTCCACTTTAAAAGACCAAAGGACCAGGAATCATACCTGAAAGGTAAAGGAATTGGGATTACAGCCAAGAATAAGCTATCCAGCTAAAATAAGCTTTCTCTTTCACTCAAGAAGATGGACATTCAATGATAAAAGTGAATTTCACCTATTTCTAATGAAACGACCAGAACTGAACAAAAAATTTGATTTCCAAACACAGAATTCAAGAGAAAAATAAAAAGGTAAAAAGAAAAAAACAACTTTTGAGAACTATATTTGTGTTATGGGTATACTTAGAGAATGAGGGTTGATTTTATTATGGTATTATGATTATGATATGAAAAAGAAATTAGAGGTACAAAAGGGATAACACTGGAAGAAGAGGAAAAGAGGTAAAATAAGGGAAATTACATCACATGTAAAGGCAAAGAAAAACCTATTATAATTGAGGGAAAGAAGGGAGGGGGATGAGCATTGTATTAATCTTAATCTCATCAGATTTGATTCTGAGAAAATAATAGAAATATTTGATATCAAAAAGAAACATGTCCCACCTTAAAAGGAAATAGAAGGGAAAGGGGGAAAAGAAAGGGAAAGACTAATAGAAGGGAAAACAGAAGAATTACAGGAAAAGTATAAAAAAAGTGGGTGGGGCTCTAAAGGGGAAGGATTGTTTGAGGGTGGTGGTTATCAAAAGCAAATAGTAGAGAAGGGGAATAGGAAAGAAAAGCATAACCTAGGGTAAATAAGATGGAAGGAAATACAGAATTAATTATTTTAATTGTGAATGTGAATGGAATGAGCTCTCCCATACAGTGGAAGCAGATAGCAGAGTGGTTTAAAAGCCAGAATCCAACAATATGCTGTTTACAAGAAACACATTTAAATCATCATAATACATAAAGAGTGAAGGTAAAGGGCTGGAGCAGAATCTATTATGCTTCAGGTGAACAAAAAAAACCAAAAAAGCAGGGGTAGCAATCCTGATCTCAGATTAAGTAAAAGAAAAGATAGATCAGATAGATCTAAGTAAAAGACACAAGGAAGGAAAGATAGATCTAATTAAAAGACACAAGGAAGGAAAGATAGATTTAATTAAAAGAGATAAGGAAGGAAACTATATTTTACTAAAGAGTACCATAAATAATGAAGCAATATCAATACTAAACATATATGCACCAAGTGGTATAGCATGGAAATTCCTAGAGGAAAAGTTCAGAGAGATGCAAGAAGAAATAAACAGCAGAAGTATAATAGTGGGGGATCTCAACCTCGTTCTTTCAGAAGTAGATAAATTGAACCACAAAATAAATAAGAAAGAAGTTAAGGAGGTAAACAAAATGTTAGAAAAGTTAGGTATGATAGATCTTTGGAGGAAATAAAATGGAGAGAGAAAGTAGTTTTTTCTCAGTGGTTTATGGAACTTATATAAAAATTGACCATGTGTTAAGACATAAAACCCTCAAAATCAAATGATGGAAGGCAGAAATAGCAAACACATTTTTTTTTCAGATCATGATGCAATAAAAATCACATGCAATATAAGGTCAGGAGAAAATAGACCAAAAAGCAATTGGAAACTAAATAATCTCACCCTAAAGAATGAATGGGTGAAACAGCAAATTACAGACACAATTACTAATTTCTTCCAAGAAAATGACAATAATGAGACAACATATCAAAATTTGTGAGATGCTGCCAAAGTGGCAATAAGGGGAAATTTTATTTCTCTAGAGGCTTATTTGCATAAAATAGAGAAAGAGAAAATCTATGAATTGGGCTTGCAACAGAAAAAGCTAGAAAAAGAACAAATGAAAAACCGCCAATTTAATACCAAACTTGAAATTCGAAAAATAAAAGGAGAGATTAATAAAATTGAAAGTAAAAAAAAAATCTATTGAATAAAGAAATAAAAGTAAAAGTTGGTTTTATGAAAAAATGCAACAAAATAGATAAGCATTTACTTTATTTAATTAGAAAAAAGGAAAGAAGAAAATAAATTATGAGTCTCAAAAATGAAAAGGGAGAACTTTCCACCAATGAAAAGGAAATTAGAGCAATAATTAGGAGTTACTTTGCCCAACTTTATGCCAATAAATTGCATAACCTAAGAGAAATGGAGGACTATGTACAAAAATATAGATTGCCCAGACTAACGGAAGAGGAAATAGAAAGCTTAAATAGTCCAATTTTAGAAAAAAGAAATAGAACAAGTCATTAATCAACTCCCTAAGAAAAAATCCCCAGAGCCAGATGGATTTACATTTGAATTCTACCTAACATTTAAGGAACAATTAACTCCAATACTACATAAACTACTTGAAAAAATAGGGAATGAAGGACTCCTACAAAATCCCTTTTATGACACAGACATGGTAGTGATACCTAAACAAGGATAGAAAAAAACAGAGAAAGAAAATTATAGACCAATCTCTCTAATGAATATTGAAACAAAAATTTTAAATAAAATATAAGCAAAGAGATTACATGAAACCATCCCCAGGATAATACACCATGACCAAGTAGAATTTATACCAGTAATGTAGGGATGGTTCAATATTAGGAAAACTATTAGCATAATTGATCATATCAATAACCTAATTAACAAAAAACTTATGATTATCTTAATAGTTGCAGAAAAAGCATTTGATAAAATCCAACATCTATTCCTATTAAAAACACTAGAGAATATAGGAATAAATAGACTTCTCCTTAAAATAGTCAGTAGCATCTATTTAAAACTATCAGCTAAGGGGCAGCTAAGTGGCACAGTGGATAGAGCATCAGTCCTGAAGTCAGGAGGACCTGAGTTCAAATCTGGTCTCGGTCACTTAGCATTCCCTAGCTGGGTGACCCTGAGCAAGTCACTTAACATCAATTGCCTCAGCAAAAAGCAAAAAAATAAAAATAAAACTATCAGCTAACATCATATGTAATGGTGATAAACTGGAACAATTTCCAATACGATCAGGAGTGAGACAAGGTTGCCCACTATCACCATTACTATTCAATATTGTATTAGAAATGCTAGCTTTGGCAATAAGAAAAGAAAAGATGATTAAAGGAATTAGAGTAGGTCATGAGGAAACCAATTTATGAATATTTGCAGATGATATGATGGTATACTTAGAGAATCCTAGAGAATAAAAAAAATTAGTAGAATTGATCCACAACTTTAGAAAAGTTGCAGGATACAAAATAAATCCACATAAATCATCAGCATTTTTATATATCACTAATAAAATCCTCCATCAAGAAATACAAAGAGAAATCCCATTTAAAATAACTGTAGATAGTATAAAATATTTGGGAATATATCTGCCAAGGGAACATCAGGAACTATTTTGAGCAAAATTACAAAACACTTTCCACACAAATAAACTCAGATCTAAACAATTGGAAAAATATCAAGTGCTCCTGGATAGGTCGAGCAAATATAATAAAAATGACAATACTACCTAAAATTATCTATTTATTTAGTGCTATACCAATCAAAATCCCAAGAAATTATTTTACTGACTTAGGAAAAATAACAACAAAATTCATGTTGAAGAATAAAAAGTCAAGAATGTCTAGGGAATTAATGAAAAAAAAAAGAAAAGAAAGAAAGAAAATGAGGGTGACTTAGCTGTACCAGATTTAAATCTAATTATAAAGCAGCGATCATCAAAACCATTTGGTATTGTCTAAGAAACAGAGTAGTCTATCAGTCGAACAGGTTAGGTTCACAGGGCAAAATTGTCAATGACTATAGTAATATAGTGTTTGATAAACCCAAAGACCCTAGTTTTTCGGATAAAAAAATCACAATTTGACAAAAACTCCTTGGAAAGTTGGAAACAAGTATGGAAGAAACTAGGCATTGACCTATCCTTAACATCATATACCAAGATAAGATTGAAATCGATTCATGATCTAGACATAAAAAAATGATATTATAAACAAATTAGAAGAATGTAGGGTGGTTTACCTTTCAGATCTGTGGAGGAGAAAGAAATTTGTGACCAAAGAAGAAATAGAGATCATCATTAATCACAAAATAGATCATTTTGACTATATCAAGTTAAAATTTTTTGCACAAACATAATGAATGCAGACAAGTTTAGAAGGGAAGCAATAAACTGGGAAAACATTTTTACATTCAAAGATTCTGATAAAGCCTCATTTTTAAAAGATATAGAGAATTGATTCAGATTCATAATAATTCAAACCATTCTCCAATTGATAGTCAAAAAATATGAGCAGACAATTTTCAGACGAAGAAATTGAAACTATTTCTAGTCATATTAAAATGTGTTCCAAATCACTATTGATCAGAGAAATGCAAACTAAGATAACTATAAGAGACTACTACATACCTGTCAGATTGGCTAAGATGACACGAAAAGAAAATGACAAATGTTGGAGGAGATTTGTAAAAACTGGGACACTGATACATTGTTGGTGGAACTGTGAATGGATCCAATCATTCTGGAGAGCAATCTTGAACTATGCTCAAAGAGTTTTCAAACTGTGCATACCCTTTGACCCAGAAGTGTTTCTACTGGGCTTGTATCACAAAGAGATCTTAAAGGAGGGAAAGGGACCCACATGTACAAAAATGTTTGTGGCAGCCCTTTTTGTAATAGCAAGAAACTGGAAACTGAATGTTTGCCCATCAATTGGAGAATGGCTGAATAAATTTTGGTATATGAATGTCATGGAATATTATTGTTCTGTAAGAAACGACCAACAAGATGATTTCAGAGAGGCCTGGAGAGACCTACATGAACTGATGCTAATTAACATGAGTCGAACCAGGAGATCATTGTACACAGCAACAAAAATATAAGATGATCAATCAATGGTTCTCTTCAACAATGAGGTGATTCAAACCAGTTCCCATTGGTCAGCGATGAATATAGTTATATACATCCAGAGAGGGGACTGTGGGAACTGAGTGTGGATCACAACATAGCATTTGAATGCTTTCTGTGAATGTTTGTTTACATTTTGTTTTCCTTTTTAGGTTTTTTTTTTTTTCTTCCCTTTCTAGATCTTATTTTTCTTGTGCAGCAAGATAACTGTATAAATATTTATACATATATTGGATTCATCCTATATTTTAACATATTTAACATGTATTAGACTACTTGTCATCTAGGGGTGGGGATGGGGGGAAGGAGAAGAAAAACAAAGAACATTGAAATTGAAGTCAGAAATTCCTACGTCTTTAGTCTTAAGGAAATAAGTTTACTTAGTGATAATTTCATTATGTTTCAGGTAGCTATATGGATCATAGCATATAACCGAGTAACCAATACCCCAAATCATAAACAAATTTATTGACTGAGTTGATATTAGGACCATAGATACACTGATTTTTAAACTGGATAAATTAAATGCATTATGTTCAATTCTCTTATTTTACCAATGTAAAATTGAGAAACACAGGGGTTACATGGATTTACATAGAATCGTATAGCTAGTAAGATGGGAATATAAATCTATGTCCTTTTTGATTTAAATTTAATGTCATATCAGCCACAAACCACTGAATTTTCAGTCCAAAGAGGCATCACGGTACTTTTCAAATATATCATCATAATCATTATCATTCTTGTCACTGTAGTTAACATCATTGTTTATGTATTTTTATTATTTTGCTCAATGAAATTAAAATAGAAACATCTGTCACAAGTATCTATTTTGGCATATTTTATATTTAACATTCAATGTGATTGTAAAGGTAGAGAAAATAATTACTTTTTAGTATTGAATCAAAGTAATAGGGTTTTAGCTTAAGCAACACAGGATTACTGAATATTTCCTCGATCCATTTCAAGGAAGACAAACTTATTTAAAGACAGTTGGTGGTACAGCAGATGGAGCTTTGGGCCTTAGTCAAAAACTGTTTGAAGTCAGGCCTGAGAAACTAAATGAATGTTTTCCTCTGAGCAATTCACTTAACATATTTGCAACAGTTTTCTCAGTTAAAATGGGTATAATAGCAATGCTTAACTCAAAAGGTTGTTATCTGGATCAGATGAAATAATTTTTTTAACTTTTTAGAATCATTTCTTCAACACAATAGGCACCTCTTCTTTCATTTTTTACCCATATGATTTTGATTTCTTCTTTTCTCTGTTAATTTTACCTCATGTGCTTGTTAGCCAAAATAACCATATTTATTTAGAATGTTATTTGGAATGACCCATAGAGTGTACATCATAATAAAATAGCAGTCAGATTTAACAACTGATTCTAGGACTTTAGAGCTTGAAATAAGGAATTTCAATTTGATTTAATCTCTAAATGGGAGTCAATTAATATTCCTAAGAATGAGACAAATATTTCTGAGTATGATAAAATATAAGTAGAACAAGATGACAAATTTTGCTGGACCAAAAAGATATAAAGGACATGAAAACTTTCCTCATAGTACGTCTGAGCTTCTGGAATGCTTTTTACTATGGAAATCAATGGCAACTATTCAAATGAACATTTTTATATTATATATCTACTAAGTATAAGGGGATATCCTATTCCTGAAGGTACAAAGAAAAAATAGTACAATCCTCTCTTTTAAGGAGGTGATAATCTAATGGGATGAGAAGTAATGAGCACATATACTATTACATCATAACATGTCAACAACTTTCTACAAAAAATTATCATAGTATTTTAGTTGATTCTTTTTTTTCCCCTGAGGGAATTGAGGTTAAATGACTTGCCCAGGATCACACAGCTAGGAAATATTAAGTATCTGAGAGTAGATTTGAACTTGGTCCTCCTGACTTCAGGGTAGGTGCTCTATCTATGGTGCTCTATCTGTACCATATAGCTGCATAGTATTCATAGTATTTTAAAGTCCACCTGAATGTTCTTAATCAGACTATTACAATCATCCAAATATTTTCATAGAGGCAAAACAATAAAATGGGAAGAGTGGCAAGATTTCTACTAACTTTGAATTGATTTGTGAAGAATCTAATTCTTTCATAAAACTCAGGTTCCTCATTTGTAAACAAGGAGAACATTTCATGAACCATCTATTTCATGGGCATTGAGAAGGGTATATTTGTAATGTTCAAAGTGTTTTTAATATAGAAATTATTTGTCATGGTAAATTATTGCCACATATTTGAAGTAAATATCTCTTTATAAAAGGGAATAGGATTGAGAGTGGTTAAACATAACAAAAGAAGCTGTTCAGGGCTTCTAAAACATAGTCAGTGGTAGTTCAGGTAATTGGTAGAGTAAAGAGATTAAATCCAAGGTCTTTGGTATCTGAGAGGTCTGGGAAAAAAAAAAAGTAAGTCTTCACCTTCAGAGAGTTGGACCAGAATCAAACATTCAATACATATGTATGTGTATATATATATATATATATATATATATATATATGTATATATATATGTGTGTGTGTATGAGTATATATATCATTATTATATATATATATATACACATATATATGTAACATATATAAATGTGAGTATGTGTGAGAGACAGAAAGACAGACAGGCAAAGAGATATTTATGTGTGTGTATCCTTTTATTTTCTGAAGAAAAAACAAAAATGGAACAAACTGAATGGAAAAATCATAAGGTCATAAACAAAGAGTAAATATTCTTTTGAAAGATAAAAAAGATTTTTTAAAGAAGATAAATATAAAAATTCCTTCAGAAGCATTTTCCAGAAAGGTTTAGAATGGTAAAAACCTACTATAAGAAGTGAAATAATCTCAAAGTACACTCTCAGATTCCTTTAAATAGTTTTTACTAATTTTAAGAAGACAACATTTCCCTGTTAATGAATTTATAAAGTTCATTGTCATAAAATCTATATTAAGATAAGCATGTAAGGCCAAATTTTAAGAACAAACTATGAAGAAGAGCATCTGATTTTAATTTAGGATAATGAGATATACTTGCAATAAAATTATTTTGGAAAGCACCAGAGTTTAACATTACATTTGCATCAATATTTTCACAGTCCTATTAAATTGAAAAATTGCTAACCAATGGTGAGAAAGTTAATGAAGTATTCCTTATTTTTTATCCATTCTAAAGCATCATTTTCCTCTACATATTATATTTAAAAAAGTAATGTAGTAGGTCATTAAATGAAAGTTTAGTGTATAAATTAAACTAATTTCAAACAAGAGTAGTACTTGGAAGGGCTCAAGTAGACAACTTCAATTGAATTATGAGTAAAGGGCAGGTAACATTTTAAAATATAGAATTAAATATTACTGACTTGTAGTGGCCCTTTATGTTATGTATATTTTCAAGGTAAGTCAAATCAACTCCATCATCTAAATGATGTAGATAAAGTGTTGGATCTGCAGACATGAAGATTTGAGTTAAAATCTGACTCAGACACTTGCTAATGTTTGAACCTGTGCAAGTAACTCAACCTCTGTTTGTCATAACCCACCCAAGAAGGAAATGGCCAACAATATCACTCCCTTATTCAAGAAAACTGATGGACAATATGATCCACAGGGTCATCAAGAGTGAGGTATGACTGAAAAACAAGTTAAGTACTATACACTACTAAACATTCAAGATGGATAGTACAGCTAAATAGTCCTTTCTCTTAAGGAATCCACAATGTAATGGGGAAAATAACATGGCAACAACTTTCTACAAAAAGAATTAATTTTTTACTCAAATGCCATTACTGTTTGACTTGTAAATATAACGCCATAAAATAATGACAAGTAACATAGAGATAAATAAATCATGCTTTTGAATAATTATACTCTTGGGCAGCCAAAATAATGACTTTCATTGAAATGAATTTGTCATCTTCTTGGTCTTTCCTATAAATCAGGGACCCTTAACTCTGTGTGTGTGTGTGTGTGTGTGTGTGTGTGTGTGTGTGTGTGATTAATCCTTTTGTCAATCTGATAAATTCCTTTTCATTTTTCATTATGCTATATTTTTAAAAAATCATAACAGAATATATTGCATTACAAAGAAAACAATTATTTTAAAATATAGTCATTAAGCAAAAAAATAAGTAAATAAACAACTTCATGTACCACAGGTTAAGATGATCTACATGGACTTTATTAGATTCTTTCTTTTATTTGAATAAGTTGTGGGGTTGGAGGTTGGGATAGTCTTTAAGAATTGTTTCTGCTCCAGAGCTATGATTCTATTGCAATAGGAATCCTGCCCTTGATTTTGCAAATTTAGTTATGTCTTTTCTATTTATTTTGAAGAAATCCAAGTTCAATCTTCCAGATAAGGCAGAAGCAAAAAGCAGATAATACCAAAAAAATAGTAGATATTAAATCAAAGGAATATAAGTTGATCACACAAATATTCTGGAAAAGCAGCTATTATTGTATACTTTATACTGAAACTACTTAAAGTTATCATGGAATAAAAGGAACAAGGATCTAGGGAAATATATTAAAAGAGTTATTTTAAATTTTATATTATACTTCTTGGCAACCACAACTTTAAAAGGCTTATATCTTTTTTCCATGGATTTCTGGTTCTTTGTGAAATTATTTTAAAAGTTCAACAAAGTAAATGGAAATTTTAATGAGGCAAGTGTATTTATAATTATTTGACCAATTAATTCAATTTTGAAGTTATGACTTTTGTTGTCTTATTTTAACTGCAATTTTAACACATTCATTTTTAAACCTAATGGAACATTTATATTTATTATTTTTCATTTTAGGCTTCACTGCAGAAAAATATCCCAAAGCATGATTAGATGTTCTAAGTAATGAGACTATAAATTTTATTGGACATTTATGGGTCAACCTTTAAAATGCTTATTGGTACATTGTTATATCACATTCATTTCTGAGTATATCCTACCTCATGTCCTGATTTAGTCACCCTTTGTAACAAAGAAAGTATATAAAGGGGAAAAAAAGAAAAGGATTTCAATCAAAGTAATCAAAATTAATTATATCTGACAATATATGTGATATTTCATTCTCCATAGTTCTCTACCTCTGAAAAGAAGACAGGGAAGTGATTTTTTTTCACAACTCTCCTCAAGGGATATACTTTATTTTGATAATAATTAGTCATTATTCAGTTTCATTTTATTGTTTTATCGATTTACATTGTTGTATATATCATAGATGATATTCTATTTACCAAACTGTGCACAGGCTCACATATGACTTCTGTGAGTAAATTTTATTTGAAAGCATTTATTTTTAAAGGTTTTGAATCCATGATATGTTGTCCATAATTTTACAAACAAAATGTAGGTACATTATTTTAATTAATTAATAATATATTATTTAATAAATAGCATTTATTAAATATTATATTATTTATCCTTTAGTTGGTAATTTTTGCAACTTAGTAATAGTTGTCCCTAATAGAGAGTTTAATTTCTAGCTGAACAAAGAATTCAGCCATGATCTTTTTTGACATCTGTTCATGCTGCATTTAGTCATACACCATTAAATTGTCTCTTTGAAGAGCAAATTTTCCATGTCTTAAATGATACAATTCAATTTTTGAAGACTACTATTATACCATGCAAATATAAAAGTCTTATTTATTTAGGAGAAGAGGATTTGAGAGGCACCATTTTAAGTTAATATTAATTTCACACAGTAATGTATGTTTTTAAGGAAATCTTTTCTCTTATGCTATTTTCTCTTTTTGGTAAGTAATGTGATTGATGTTTTATTGCTGCCATGACATTTGAAAATTGACATGGTATTAAATCGACAAATTTTAATGTGAGGTGGAATCTAATAACCTGAAATTAGTCAAACATTCAAACTATGGAATAAGGGTGGTCTATCTTACTCTTATTCACTTTTCAAGGACGATTCTCACTATCAAGCTGAAGTCAGCAAGATATCCATTTTTGTCAAAGCTGACTGGAGCACTTGATTCATTTTAATGTCTTAGAACAGAATTTGAATTTAAAATAGGTTTCAGTTTATCAGTGTTAAATGATTTAAAGAGTTGGAGCACAATTTAATTGTGAAAAGAAATAAAATATTGCAAAGCAAAAGACATTTCACTGAATCACCAAAATGATATTTTAAAAATCTCTGGGGCACCTAGGTGGCACAGTGGATAGAGCACCAGCCCTTAATTCAGGAGGACCTAAGTTCAAATTTGTTCTCAAACACTTAATGTGTCCCAGCTATGTGACCTGGGCAAGTCACTTAACCTCAATAGCCTCAGGGGAAAATATCTCTAGCCCCTCTTAACATACAATGTACAAATAGACTATTCTTAGATCAAGCATAGGGTTTTTCATTGAATATGAAATTTGGCTTGAATGAAGAAAATCTTTTCAGACCAGATGAGGCACTATTTGTTACTAAACTTCCTCTTAATGAGAATTAGTTTTCTATATCACAGTTCATTCTGAACAGAAACGTGTATTAATTCCTAATGTTAATATGAGAGTAGAAAAAAAAGACTTATTTCTATGAAAAAGCATAGATGTAGCTGGGCTCTTCAGTAACTCCATATCTGTTAATTTTGGGGGGATTACTGTAAGTAGGAATGAGAGCAAGATTTTTGTAGAACTAATTAATGGTCTTTTAATTTTTTTTCAACTGTTCACCCCCATCTACTTTGGAAGGACATTTTTTCTTTGACCATTGATCAAATAGGCATTGAAGATGTATTTTGGTATCATGAAGAAGCAATCACCCATTTCTTTCTTTTAACTTGAGTCTGTTTTTAAAAGCCATAATCACAACCATAGCCATAGCTACAAACACCATGACAACAACAATAAACAATATTAACCACCACGGCTACCACCACTATCCCTACTACCACAACTATCATCACTTCTACTCTTCTGTGTCTCTCCAAGATTTCAGTCAAGCTACAAATCCTAATTCCTTAATTGTGATTGCAAGCCCCAGAGAGCTATGGAATTCATCCCTAAAATCTTGCCTTCTAATTGGAGATCTAAAAAATCATGGCATGATGGCTTTATAATCTTGGAACAAGATAAAGTTTCTTTCTCTCTGTCTTTCTGAGTTTGTGTGTCTCTCTCACAGATCTTTGTAGCTCTCTCTCTCTTTCTCTTTCTCTCTCTTTTTCTCTCTCTCTTTATATGTGTGTGTGTGTATGTATGTGTGTGTATACATATATATGTGTTTATACTGATACACTGTTACATTTTGAAGAGTGAAGAAATAAATAGAAGAGGTACACAATAAAATGTATGAATTCAGAAAAATATATCAAGCCTTCCTAGATCTACTGCATTATTTGGCATTGAAGGATTGTTCTACTTTTTATGTAGTGTTTGAGAAGTTGAGAATCTGATCCCAAGAAGGAGCTACAATAGCATAATTTTCTACCTTCCTGTTTATCTGTTGCTTTGTGCTATAGGTGTGAGATCTCTCTCTTGGTTATCCCTGATTTTACTTTTAAAAATAATTTAAATGTTCAATAGTCTAATGAATCTATCATGGATATCGCCTTCAGAGATGCCTATTCAGACTTTTTAATCTTGTGAAATGTTATCCATATTGTCTCATAAATTAAGAAGTTACACCCTAAAGTTGGAGGCCTTATTCACTCTGATGTATAACTGATGTATAATATATCATTTCAAAGGATTTGCCTGGTTCTCCCATGCTGAAAAGATTGAATAGCGCCCCCAAAAGAGAGAGCCTGATTATAAAGACCAATCTAGCTAAGGACATTAGGACTGTATCCTAGCAAATTGGTAACTTTGACATAAATTCTCTTATCATAAAAAAGAAAGAATTTTTTTAAACAAATGTCTTTAGTTCTTTTCTACTTTGACTAAAAAATGGGGCAAAACAGTCTTGAAAATCATGTAGGTTTTCAGTGATTTATAAAATTTAAATCCCTATATAGATTGATATTTTCCCCCTTCCCCTACTCCCATAGTATGGATTAATGGTTTAAATACTTCAGGGAAATATATGCAAGGTCCTTAAAACAGAATAAAAATCATTTTAAAATAATAATAGTGAGGAATGTCTAGCTGTCCTATTCAGTCTTCTTTACCCCATCCCTTCCTCTTTCAAGGAAGCCAGGTGTTATTGTGAACAGACTAGTGAGCCTGAAGTCAGGAAGATCTGAGTTCAGGTGTGACCTCAAACACTGCCAATGTGTCCCTGGGCAGGTCATTTAATCTGCCTCAGTCGTACCAAGTATAAAAATGGGAAAAATAATACTGCCTAAGTAACTTCCAGTATTATTGTGAGGATTAAATATTTGCAAAATGTTTAGCATGGTACTTGATGAATAATTGGTATTTAATAAATGGTTGTTTCCTTCCTTTCTTTGCCCACCTAGCTTCAAGAACCTATCCAAATAAATTGTTTCTAATTCTATATGCACCTAATTTCTTAAGATTAACATTATTTACTAATTGTGGGGAATCACCAATTATTTGTACTTTTGTCTCATAAACTGCTTTTCAGTAGCTATTAATAAAGTCAGTACTACTGGGCTGCAGAAGCATTGACTGCCCCCCCAAATATATTCTGGTTTCAGGCTCTTCCCTAACAATCCACTAAATGTTAAAGAATGTGAGGTGGGATCCCCAAAATATATTAAGATTATTATATAGTATATTGTATTATAATATTATAATTTGTCAGGAACTGGCAGGGAGTTCCTAATGAACCTGAAAAGAAGTGGGGTCTGACTAGGTTCCATTATAGAGGAAAAAGAACCTCAGGGGTTTATGGTAGCTTGGTCTTTTATTGGATATATTGGATATGGTGGCATCATGATACTTTTATTATTCCAAGAAATTGATAAGGAACAAAAAGTACACTTAAGGATAACTAAAAGATCATTTTTGATAATGCTGTCAGTGCTCCTCCCTTCTTGTTTCAGAGAGGTAACTATGAAAATTCAACTAGGTAGGGCTCATTGTCACAAAGATCCACTTAAATCCTACTTAAATTCAATAAAAGCCTCCCGTTAAATGCCACCTAGAGACTAGGTTGCCACTTGGGCTTTTGTTGAGCTCTTATTCACTCCATCACTATTTTTTTACTAATGTTGAAGGCTTAGTAATATTCTCCTCTATGGTTTGACTAGAGACTTAAAAATTCTGAATTATAGACTGCCTAAGTAGGATAAAGTCTATTTCTCTGTATACAATTCCTTAATTCTGCATGCCAAACCATTTTCTGCTCATCCCTCTAATATCACTAGTTATTTTTTCTTACTTTACCTTTATATTTTATTTGTGAAACCTCTGCTGTGTTGTTTTAAAATATGGCCTTCAAATTAAGCTGTTACTTTTCCTTGAGAAATTACTTTACATTTATGTTATGTTTATTGACATGAAAAATTTTGCATCCTAAAATAAATATTAACTCTTCAAGAGAAAGATCTGTTAATTTTGTTATTTTATTTCCAAAATCTATAATATACTCTGAATGTGCTTACTTACTGAATTTATTGACATTGAACAAAATAAAAAATAGGGACCTTAAAAGAATAAAAGACATTAATAATAAGTTTTGGTGAGGAAGATTTCACAAATAGCTCTAGATAAAGAAAATCCCTTCTAATTATTGCTCTGGTCATTTTTTAAGCTTTTTATTTTCAAAAAGTATTCATAGATAATTTTCAACATTTACTCTTACAAAACCTTGTGTTCCAAAAAATTTTCTCTCCCTCCCCCTCACTTTCTCCCCTAGACAGCAAGTAATCCAATATAAGTTAAACAATTGTAGTCCTTCTATATATATATATTTCCACAATTATCATGATGCACAAGAAAAATCAGATCAAAAAGGGAAAAAATGAGAAAAAAACAAAATGCAAATAAACCAACAAATTAGTGAAAATACTATGTTGTGATCCACACTCAGTTCCCACAGGCTTCTCTTTGGGTACAGATGGCTCTCTACATCACAGGACTATTAGAACTGGCCTGAATCATCTCATTGTTGAAAAGAGTCATCTAAATCAGAATTGTTCATCTCATAAGCTTCTTGTTGCCTTGTACACTGATCTCCTAGTTCTATTCACTTCACTTAGAATCAGTTCATGTAAGTGTCTCCAGATCTCTCTGAAATCTCCTTGCTGATCATTTCTTATAGAACAATAATATTCCATAATATTCATGTCATAAATTATAAAGCCAGGGTCCAACTGATTGGCATCCACTGAGTTTCCAGGTTCTTATCACTACAAAAAGAGTTGTCACAAATATTTTTGTACATGTGTGTCCTTTTCCCTCCTTTATACTCAGGAATACAGGCCTAGTAGAGACATTATTGTATCAAAGGGCACACACACTTTGATAGTCCTCTGGTCATAGTTTCAAATTGCTCTCCAGAATGGATTAATCAGTTCACAACTTCACCAACAATGTACTTGTATCCCAGTTTTCACACATCCCTCCAACATATGTCATGATCTTTTCCTGTCATCTTAGGCAATCTGAGAGGTGTGGAGTCTTATTTCAGAGGTGCCTTAATCTGCATTTGTCTGATCAATAGTGATTTAGTGCACTTTTCATATGACTAGAAATGTTTTTAATTTCTTAATCTTAAGGCTGTCTGTTCATATCCTTTGACCTTTTATCAATTGGATAATGGCTTTCATTTTTTTTTTAAATTTTGGTCAGTTCTCTATATATTTTAGAAATAAGGCTTTTATCAGAAGGGTTGAATGAAAAGTTTTTTCTCAGTTTACGCCTTCCCTTGTAATCTTGTCTTCATTGGCTTAGTTTGTAAAAAAAACTTTTTAACATAATATAATCAAAATAATCCATTTTGCATTCCATAATGTACTCCAATTGTTCTTTGGTCAAAAATTCTTTCCTTCTCCACAAATCTGAGAAGTAGACTATCCTTTGTTTTTCTAATTTACTTGAATTATCACTTTTTTTTTTTCTGAGGCAATTGGGGTTAAGTGACTTGCCCAGGATCACACAACTAATAAGTGTTAAGTGTCTGAGACCAGATTTGAACTCGGGGCCTCCTGACTTCAGGGCTGGTGCTTGTATTATCACTCTTTATGTTTAAATCATGAACCCATTTCAACCTTATCTTGGTATAGGGTATAAGGTGTAGGTTAATGCCAAGTTTCTTCAATACAAGTTTCCAATTTCCCCATGAATTTTTGTCAAATAGTGAGTTCTTATCGCAGGAGCTGGGGTCTTTGGGTTCAAACATTAGTTTACTATAGTCATTGAAAATAGTATCTTGTGTATGTAACCTATTACACTGATCAACTGCTGTATTTCTTAGCCAGTACTAAATGGTTTGGATGACAGCTGCTTGATAATATAGTTTTAGATCTGGTATAGCTAAGCCACATTCATTTTCATTCTTTTTCATGAATTCCCTTGAAATACTTGACCTTTTGTTCTTCAAGATGAACTTTGTTAATATTTTTTCTAGCTCTGTAAAATAATTTCTTGGAAGTTTGATTAGTAAGGTACTAAAGAAGTAGATTAATGTAAGGTAATATTGTCATTTTTCTTATATTCACTAGGCCTACAAATGAGCACTTGATATTTTTTTTCCAATTGATTAGATCTGATTTTATTTGTGTGGAAAGTGTTTTGTAATTGTATTCATATAGTTATCGACTTTGCTTTGGCAGGTAGACTCCCAAATATATATATATATATATTTTATTATCTACAGTTATTTTCAATGGAATATCTCTATTTCTTGCTGCTGAACTTGGTGGGTAACATATAAAAATGCTAATTATTTTTGAGGAATTATGTTGTGTTTTGCAATTTTGCTAAAGTTGTGAATTTTTTCTAGTAGTTTTTTAATTGATTCTCTTTTAACTGATTTAAAGGATCCTATAAGTATATGATCAGATATGCAAAGAGTGATCATTTGGTCTCTTCGTTACTATTCCTTTTTTCCTTTTTCTTCTCTTATTGCTAAAGCTAATATTTCTTATGCAATATTGAATAGTAATATTGATAGTTGACAACCTTGTTTCACCCCTTATCTTACTAGGTATGGTTCTAGTTTATTATCCCCATTACATATTTTGCTTGCTGATGGTTTTATATAGATGCTATTGGTCATTAAAAAAAAAAAAAAAACTCCATTAATTCCTATATTTTCTTATGTTTTTTAAAAGACATTGGTATTATATTTTGTCAATTTTTTGAGCATCTATTGAGATAATCTCATATGATTTTTGACTTGGTTATTGATATATTCAATTATGCTAATAGTTTTCCTAATATTGAAGTAGCCCTGCATTCCTGGTATATATCCTCCTTGGTCATGGTATATTTTCCTGGTAATAACTTGCTGTAATTTCTTTGCTAATATTTTACATAAGATTTTTGCATCAATATTCTTTAGTGAAATTGGTCTATAATTTCCTTTCTTTATTTTGTCCCTACCTGTTTTCAGTTTCAGCACCATTTCTGTATCATAAAAAGAATTTGATAGTATTCCTTGTTTACCTATATTTCCAAATGTTTTGCATAGTACTGGAGTTTTTTTAAAAGTTGGGTAGAATTCAAATTTAAATCCATCTTACCCTTTGATTTTTTCTTAGGATGTTGATTAATAGTTTGTTCAATGTCTTTTCCTAAAATGGGACTATTTAAGTAATTTATTTTCTCCTCTGTTAATCTGGGCAATATGTATTTTTGTAAGTAGTTATCCATTTCACTTAGATTATCAGATTTGTTGGCATACAGCTGGGCAAAATAGCTCCGAATTATTGCTCTAATTTCTTCTTTATTGGTGCAAAGTTCACCCTTTTCATTTTTGAAACTAACAATTTCAATTTTATCTTTCTTTTTTCTAATCAAATTAATTAAAGGTTTATATATTTTGTTTTTTTTATAAACCCACTCTGTTTTGTTTATTTGTTCAATAGTCTTTTAATTTGAATTTTATTAGTCTCCCCTTTTATTTTCAGAATTTCAATTTTGATATTTAATTGGGGTCTTTAATTTATCTTTTTTCTAGCATTTTTAATAGCATGTCCAATTCATTGATCTTTTCTTTCTCTATTTTATGCAAGTAAACATCTAGAGATATAAAACTTTTTCTAAGAACTGCTTTGTCTGCATGTCATAAATTTTGGCATGTTGCCTCATTATTGTAATTTTCTTAAATGAAATTTTCCATTGTGTCTAGGATTTCTTGTTTCACCCACTCATTCTTTAGAATCAGATTATTTAGTTTCCAATTAATCTTTGGTCTATTTTTCTCTGGCCCTTTATTAGATGTAATTTTTTGGGGGGTATCGATTTGAAAAAATGCATTTACTATTTCTGCCTTTCTGCAATTGATTTTGAAGATTTAATTACCTAATACACAGTCAATTTTTGTGTAGGTTCCATGTACCCCTGAGAAAAAATATATTCTTTTCTTTCTCCACTCAATTTTCTTCAAAGGTCTATTATACCTAACATTTCCAAAATTCTATTTATCTCCTTTATTTTGTGGTTTGATTTATCTAGTTTTGAAAGAGCAAGACTGAGACCCCCTCTAATATAGTTTTGCTTCCTAATACTTGCAGCTCCTTTAACTTCTCCTCTAGGAATTTGAATGATGCACCACTTGTACAAATATTTATATTATTTCAATATGCAAATTGTAGTTTGCAGATTTTGTACATATAACAACAATTTTCTCTTTTAATTGTCCCATGAATGACATTCATTTTCAGGTCTTTAGAAATGCTTATCTTTTATAATCAACTATATTAAAAAAAACAGTAGAATATGTTATGTGGGTAATGAAAGTATTTTTATTAGAAGTTTGATGTCATTAAAAGAGTTTTTCTTTTATATTCTGAAATTAATAATTTCATGACTTTCTATTTCATTCTGGGGAAATTTTCAATCTTTACTGATTATAGCTGATATAGGAAAAGATATCTATAGATAAGTTTAAACATTCAGATATAAATAATACACATAGACTATATAAATAATATATCAATATTTTTGGATCTTATTTATCTATTTTTAGTAGAATAATATAAATGAATCATATATGCTTATATATTCTGAATATGATAAATATGTATAAATATCTATGTTTATATGTATCTGTGCCTATGCATGTTTATATGCATACATAACTACACTGATAACTGTTTATATATACCTCTCAAGTATTTGTACTTACATTGTATATGAGAAATATAGGTTAGATCTATCTATATATACTTGTGAATTTACCTATATAAACACGTATAGATGTATTTTTTGGTGTATGCATTTACACACATAAATACATATTTTCTTAGCTTAAAATTTCACTAAGACATTGGAATTCCCTGTGCATAATACCTTGTATTCCCATTACATTTTCTTTTCCTATAATAGCTTTTTAGTGTTCAAAATATATAGAAAAATAGTTTTCAACATTCAACATTGTAAAATTTTGTATTTCATATATTTTCTCTCTCTCTTCTCTCTCCCCCTTCCCTAGACAACAATTAACTTAATAAAAGTCAAACATGTACAGTTTTTCTAAACATATTCCCATATCTGTCGTGCTCCATAAGCAAAATGAGATCAAAGAGGGGAAACAACAAGAGGAAAAAAAAAATAAGGAAGCAAACAATAACAACAAAAGGGAAAAATACTGTGTGTGATCCACATTCAGTCTCCATAATCCTTTCTCTGTATACAGATGGCTCTCTCTACCACAAGTCTATTGGAATTGACCTGAATTACCTCACTGTTGAAAAAAGTCAAGTCCATGTACAATTGATCATCACATAATTTTTTAGTTATTGTGTACATGTTCTTTCAGTTCTACTTACTTCACTTAACATCATTTCCAGGCCTTTCTGAAATCATCCTGCTGATCATTTCTTATACAACAATAATATTCCATAACATTAATATATCATAACTTATTCAACTATACCCCAACTGTTAGATATCCACTCTTTTTCCAGTTCCTTGTCTCTACAAAAATGGTTGCTACAATCATTTTTGCACATGTGAGTTTTGTTTTCCTTTTTTTTATGATCTCTTTGGTTTACAGACACAGTAGAGAAATTGCTGGATCAGAGGGTATGCAGACTTTGAAAGCTTTTTGGGAACAGTTCCATATGCTTTCCAGAATGGTTAGATGAGTTCACAATTCCACGAACAATGTACTAATGTCCCAGTTTTCCTATATCCCCTCCAACACTCATCATTATGTTTTCTTGTCATCTTAGTTAATCTAAGAGGTGTGAAATATATCTCAGAGTTGTCTTAATTTGCATTTTTCTCATCAATAATTTTTAGAGCATTTTTCTCCATGACTAGAAATGTCTTTAATTTCTTCATCTGAAAATTGCCTTTGACCATTTACCAATTGGAGAATGGCTTGTGTTCTTATAAATGTGAGTCAATTTTCTATATATTTTAGAAATGAGGCCTTTATCAGAAACCTTGGATGTTATTTTTTTTTACCAGTTTTCTGCTTCCCTTCTAATCTTTGGCTGCATTAATTTTGTTTGTCACAAAAACTTTAATTTGATATAATCAAAATTACCCATTTTACATTTCATATTATTCTTTAGTTCTCTTTCTTTCCCCACAGAAGTGATACTTTTACTTAAGTACAAACTTCTATTTTTTCTGTAACTACTGTTATTATTGTTCTTTTCCTTCTTTTTCTTCTTCTCCTTTTTCTTTTTCTCTTTATTTTTCTTTTTCTTCTTCTACTACTATTACTACTACTACTTGTATTACTGCTATTGATGGTGATAGTAGTGCTGCTGCTGCTACTACTTCTATTGATACTACTACTGGTGATGGAGGTGCTGCTGCTGATACTTCTTTTTCTATTGCTAGTAGTAGTAATACTTTTACACCTCCTCCTCCTCCTTTTACTTTCACTACTCCTACTGAGAAAATCCTGGATAACTAGCTGAGACTGGGAGAGGAAAGCCTGAAATATTGATAATCTTGCTTCCTGAGGCAAGCAGGGAAGGGCACTTATGGGGATCGATTCAAACTTATACCCCACCTTATGTGGTGGTCTTCATTAGCTTCACCTTGCTGTGCCCAGTCAGAAATCCAAGCTATCTCAAACCTCTGAGGTTAAATTTCCCCTATAACTCTGCCTATAGCTTACACTGTCTTTGCTGAATCCCTTTTCAATTAACCACATTGGGTTCTACCTCACGGTGTCTTTCTCCTTTGTATAACTAACTCTGTTACATACTAAATCCTCCTATGGATTTAGCCTACCAGTCAATGGAGTACTCCCATCTCATGGCATATTGCGTTAATAGATTCTTCCAAACTCCTTTATTCAACAACCCTATTACTTTACCAAATCTATTCCATATTTAGCCTTCCTCATATCTGTCGTATCTCTTCATTTTGTCCTTTACCTCTTGTCCTAAATAAACCTACATATTGCCAAAGAGATAGGTCTATGTGAATTCTTCACATGATCAAGGCACAACATTTGGTGCCATCATATGATGCTGAACTTCAAACATATCATTATGGTCCCTACATCCATATCACAAACACTTACGACTAATTACTGGAGATTGCACACACACATACACACACACAAAAACACCTTTTTCAAAATCCATGCATTTTATATTAAGATATAATTATATTATATAAATTATATAATAATACATATATTATATATAATATATATGTATTTATACATATATTATATAAAGATTATATTTATATAAATTATATATAATATACAATTATATGAATTACATTTATATGAAATATAAAAATTTTTATGGAAAACTACTTATACATAAAAGATAGAAATAGTATTTTATAACGGGGAAAATGGTGGATCTTCTCTATAGCTATTGATATGGTTGAAGGTGCTTGAAAAATCATAAGCAAAGTATCTTCAGATGGTTCCATATACCACAATCGTATAAGAAAAAATAATTCATATGCCTAAAGGCCTTTCAATGAGTTAAGAAAATAAAATCTTTGTTTTTTTGTGGATAATGAAAAAAGCAACAGATGTGGATAAAGATGTTCATTTGAGAATATATATATGTTATATATATATATACATACATATATATATAATACAGAATTTGTCATAAAGAATTGTATTTACAAAGATGTATTTTCAGTAATCTCTAGCTAAAGATTTTATTTTTTGGTGACAGCAAGAAACAAACCCCCACTTCCTATAGATTCAATGTTCAAAACATAATCCTTTTTGCCTTTTTTTCCCATTTTCTTTTTTTAATTGTTTATTTAAAAAAACAGAAAAAAAAGAAAGATAGAAAAAGAAAAGAAAACATAACAGAACATTGTCATGTGTTCAACAGGACATCAGGGAGGATTCAAAATATATAACAACAAATTTCCAGTTCAAGAAAGGACATATAATTGTAGAAGAAATTACTTCATGAGTGTCCATCTTTTCTTTGCTTCCTTCTAGGTTGTTCTTTTGTTCTTAATTTTTTTTTACTTTATTCTTTTTTTTCCTCTTTCATCTCTCCCATCTCCCCTAAGCAGGTTACAATTAAGCACAAATTATTTATATAGATAGATAGTTATAGATAGTCTGGAAGAAATTAGGCATTGACCCACACCTAACGCCATATACCAAGATAAGGTCAAAATGGATTCACGATCTAGGCATAAAGAATGATATTATAAACAAATTAGAACAATGTAGGATGGTGTACCTCTCAGACCTGTGGAGGGGGAAGGAATTTGTGACCAAATAAGAACTAGAGGTCATCATTAATCACAAAATAGATAAGTTTGACTATATCAAGTTAAAAAGTTTTTGTACAAACAAAATGAATGCAGACAAGATTAGAAGGGTAGCAGTAAACTGGGAAAATATTTTTACATCCAAAGGTTCTGATAAAGGCCTCATTTCTAAAATATATCGAGAATTGACTCAAATATATAAGAATTCAAGCCATTCTCCAATGGATAAATGGTCAAAAGATATGAACAGACAATTTTCAGATGAATGAATTGAAACTATTTCAAGTCACATGAAAAGGTGCTCCAAGTCACTATTGATCAGAGAAATGCAAATTAAGACAACTCTGAGATACCACTACACACCTGTCAGATTGGCTAAATTGACAGGAAATGATAATGATAACTGTTGGAGGGGATGTGGGAAAACTGGGACACTGATACATTGTTGGTGGAATTGTGAACGGATCCAACCATTCTGGAGAGCAATTTGGAGCTATGCTCAAAAAGTTATCAAACTGTGCATACCCTCTGACCCAGCAGTGTTTCTACTGGGCCTATATCCCAAAGAGATTTTAAAGGAGGGAAAGGGACCCACATGTGCAAAAATGTTTGTGGCAGCCCTTTTTGTAGTGGCAAGAAACTGGAAATTGAAAGGATGCCCATCAATTGGAGAATGGCTGAATAAATTATGGTATATGAATATTATGGAATATTATTGTTCTGTAAGAAATAAGCAACAGGAGGATTTCAGAGAGCCTTGGAGAGACTTGCATGAACTGATGCTGTGTGAAATCAGCAGAACCAGGAGAACATTATACACAGCAACAAGACTATACGATGATCAATTTTGATGGACATGGTTCTCTTCAACAATGATGTGATTCAAACCAGTTGTTCAGCGATGAAGATAGTCATATACATCCAGAGAGAGACCTGTGGGAACTGAGAGTGAACCACAACACAGCATTTTAACGCTTTCTGTGAATATTTCCATGCATTCTGTTTTCCTTCTTAGGTTGTTTTTTTT
>JAJPUD010011378.1:12923-54999 GCA_023553655.1 Myrmecobius fasciatus | reverse complement strand
CTGCCATCTTATTTACCCTAGCTTATGCTTTTCTCTTTCTTATCCCCTTTCCCTCCTCCCTACTATTTTGCTTTTGATAACCACTTCCCTCAAACAATCCTTCCTCTTTAGAGCCCCACCCACCCCTTTTTCCCCCCTTTCCCTCTTGTTTCCTTATAAGTATGTCTATTATTTCCTCTGAGCCAAATCTGATGAGATGGAGATTAACCCAATTCTCATTCCCCTCCCTTTTTTCCCCTCATCATTATAGGTTTTCTTTGCCTCTGCATGTGATGTAATTTCCCTTATTTTACCTCCTTTTCCTCTTCTTCCAGTGTTATCCCTTTTCTACCTCTAATTTCTTTTTCAGTTTATCATATCATAATAATCATAAAATCACAGTAATCATATCATAATAATCATAAAATCACAGTAATCATATCATAATCATAATGTAATAATAGATTCATAAAATCAACCCTCATTCTATAAGTATCTATAACATAAATATAGTTCTCAAGAGTTTTTTTTTTCTTGTTACCTTTTTATGTTTCCCTTGTGTTCTGTGTTTGTAGATCAAATTTTTTGTTCTGTTCTGGTGTTTTCAGTAGAAATAGGTGAAATTCTGCTATATCATTGAATGACCATCTTCTTCCCTGGAAGATAATGCTCATTCTGGCTGGGTAACTTATTCTTGGGTGTAATCCAAGTTCCTTTGCCCTTCGGAATATCTGATTCCAGGCCCTTCGATCCTTCAAAGTAGAAGCTGCTAGGTCCTGTGTGATCCTAATTGTGGCTCCCCGATATTTATATTGTTTCTTTCTGGCTTCTCGCAATATCTTTTCCTTGGTATGATAGTTCTGGAATTTAGTCACAATATTTCTGGGGGACTTAATTTTTGGGTTTCTTTCAGGAAATGATCAGTGGATTGTTTCAAGGAGTATTTTGCCTTTTGGGTCTAAAATATCAGGGCAGTTTTCTTTTATGATTTCCTGGAAGATAGTGTCTAGGTTCTTTTTTTCATCATGGCTTTCAGGAAGCCCTATAATCCTTAGATTGTCTCTCCTAGGTCTATTTTCCAGGTCAGTTGTTTTTCCTAGGAGATATTTCATGTTTTTCTCTATCTTTTCATTTTTTTGTTTTTGTTTGACTGATTCTTGAAGTCTTTATGAGTCATTCATTTCCAATTGTTCGATTCTAATTTTTAATGTCTTACTTTCTTCAGTTATTGTTTTTAGTTCCTTTTGCAATTGACCAATTACATTTTTTTGTTCATTGCATTCTTTTTCCATTTTTTCTATTTTATTTTGCAGTGATCTCATTTCATTTCCCCATGTTTCTTCTAACTCTCTTTTAAGATGTTTTTATGCAATCTTCAAAGAAAGCCTTGTGACATGGAGACCAGTTTATGTCTCTCTTTGGGGCTTTTTCTGGAGTTGCTTTACCTTTAGGGGCCTCAGGATTTGAGGTCTGCTCTTCCCTCTCTCCATAAAAGTTGTCTATGGTGAGAGCTCTTTTTGTTTTTTTATTCATTTTTTTTAAAGGTGTGAGGTCTGTTTAAGGCAAAGGTGGGACAGCTGCTTTAGTTCACCCTGGGGCAGTTCTGCTGATTGAGTTATTTCAGGAACTGGGCAGTTCTGCTGATTGAATTATGTCAGGTGCTGGGCAGTTCTGCTTTAGTTCACCCTGGGGCAGTTCTGCTGATTGAATTATTTCAGGTACTGGGCAGCTCCATAGATTTAATTATTTCTGGTGCTGATCAGTCCTGCTGATTGATTGATTGCCCTAGGGTGTTGTGTAATGGCAGCTAGGTCCGATGCTCACAGGGGTTCAGTGGTTCACAATCTACCCCCCCACAAAAGGCAGACCCTCCAAACCACCTGCCCACAATCAGGACAGATTGGTCCACGAGGCCCGCAGAAGACTCCCAGGTGTGTGAAAAGCACAATGCTCCCACTCCTGTTCCGACTCCTGTTCCAACTCCCTGCTCCAGCTTCCTGCCCTGTTCTCCCTGTGCTGCAGTCTGGGTTCAGCAGACCACCCCCCTGCCCAATTAAAACAGACCTGTTTTGAGGTTCTTCCAGAGTATCTTCTTCTAGAATCGTGTTGTCCTCCAGATATTGTGGATTTTTTTTTGCTTCAAAATCAGTCTAGAGGCTTCATATGTTGTTGGTTTGAGGGAAGGTTAGAGGAGGTTACAGAGACTCCTGCCTGATCTCCGCCACCATGGCTCCACCCCCGGAAGGAAGTACCTAGAAAACCACAACTTAACATTATTTGTGTAGTATTGTATTTTTAATTATTTTATTAAACTTTTTTCAGTTACAATTTAATCTGGTTCTTTGCCGTATGGAGGAATTTTGTGGAAGATTAGTTTCATATCCCTAGTCCAACCTCCTCATTTTACAGAGGCAAAAATTGAGCCCCAGAGAAGTGAATTGCTCATGGTCACATCAGTACAAGAGTATACTGTTCAATATTTAATAATCAGCTTCCAGGAGGAAAGTGTATATACAACATACTTTAAAGATTATTCTGTATTACTAACATTTTCTGAATTACTTTAGTAAGTCTTGGAAATCAACAAAACAACAAATCAATTTCTAATTTGATGTGTATTGTCAAGACGTAAATGCTCACACTAAAAATTTAATAATCAACTTCTGCAAGCTAGTACAGCAATCTCTGTCACATCCTGAATAGTTTAACTGGGAAAATTGGGAGGGTTCTCAGAAGCCCCTTAGTCTGATGATTAAATCTTCAGATATCCCCTTAAAATGTGTTCAATGCTAGCTAGTCATCCAGCCTTCACTTGAAAATTTCTAGTGAAAGGGAACTTCTCCATAAGTTCTGTTATGAATAGTTTTCACTGTTAGAAAAGTTATTCCTTACATCAAACTGAAATGTTCTATGACTTCCAGAGGCAATTCTTCAATGACTCTTACTCCTGGTTCTTCTTGGGATGGCTATGAAGAACAATTCTAACCTTTCTTCCACATACCAGCTTTCTAAATATTAGAAGATAGCTAACATGTCCTCTGACTTAATCCTTTACATAGGCTAAAAGTGCCCAGCTTTTTCAATATTATCTCCACTCATTCACCATCTTGGTTACTGTTCTCTAGATGCTTTCCAACCTGTCAAAGTCTTTCCCACTATGTGGCTCCTAGATCTAAGTACAATATTGGTCTGACAAGG
Source organism: Myrmecobius fasciatus (assembly GCA_023553655.1). Taxonomy (NCBI): domain Eukaryota; kingdom Metazoa; phylum Chordata; class Mammalia; order Dasyuromorphia; family Myrmecobiidae; genus Myrmecobius; species Myrmecobius fasciatus. Next base: position 51,822 of record JAJPUD010011378.1, on the reverse strand, counting down.
TATTTGGAACCTTTTGCTTCTCTTCATAAAGCCTAAAATGTCATTAACTTTTTTCATTTTCCATATTGCATTATGGACTCATATGAAACTTAAAATGTGCTACTAAAAGAACCTAACAATAACAACAACAAAATAAAAACACTTGGGCCCTTCTTTTACAAAAAGCATTGTAATGAGTGAGAGAGTCAGGATACAAACCTAAAATGATCATCTCCATGCTTAGTGTTCTTTCTTTTTTTTTCTTTTTTTTTCTTCTTTTTTTTTTACTGTTCTTTCAACCCAAGCTTTAATCATCCTTTAAGTCTGAAGATCTGGCCAGGCCAACACTGCCATCATTTCCAAATGTGACCTTTCACAAGCCAGTTCTTCTCTCCGAGTCTTCATTTCTAAATCTACAAAATTAGGAAATTTGGTCCAGATGGTGATATCTTATGTCTCTTCTATTTCTCAGTTTCTATGATTATATGACTATATAATTTTTTAACAAAATTAAATTGGGCATTTGTATTTCAAAGTTACAGAGTTAGATCAAATAATATCCCTCCTGTCAAGATATTCAGCAAAAAATTCCTACCTGTCTATCTTAGTTACCTCATCTTTAATAACAATTGCCCTACTTAGCTCATGGGCTTTTGATGATGATACTGTGATGCCCTGAAAATTAAAGTTTTACTAAGTATGAAACCCGATACAAATACAAGATGTTAACCTAAAGGCATCAGCACTAGACAGCTTCTTAAAAATCACCTAGTTAAAAGGACAAAATGCTATAGCAGATAGTGCTGAACTTAGAAATCCTAGGTTCCCTTCTTTTAATAGTATCATTTACATTTCAGTCATGTCCAGTTCTTTTTTAACCCTATTTTGGGAGTTTTATTAGCAAAGATTCTGGAGGGATTTCACATTTCTTTCTCCAATTCATTTTGTGGATAAGGAAACTGAGGTAACTCAATAAATAAGTTGCCAGAATTGCATAGCTAGTAAATGTCTTAGGCCAGATTTAAACTCATTAAGATGAGTCTTCCTGGCTCCAAATTCTATCCACTACACTATCCAGATGCCCATACTGTTGTAGGCTTTGTGTTTCTTATTTGCTTGTTTGTTTTTAATTTTTAATTGAAGGAAATGTTAAATTTCAGTTAAAGGTTAGTGAAAACAAAGATGTATTTTTCCCTACTAAGGTTACAGTCCTTCTGAATCCTGTCCATTGACCACAGGGTAAAGTCTAAAGCTATAAGATAGAGAGTTGTTATTTTGCATTGTTAAAAAGAGTTTCTTTTTAACTTTTCAGATGTTTTACTGATGCTCATATTTTTTATTGTTTTTGTCACTGACGCTTCTCATTGACTAGCCCTACAATTAATTAGAACCCCACATAAACAAATATTGTAAAACAAAGTAAATAAATTTGTTGGTCACATGTAAAAATTCATTCCTCACTTTGTTATAGTTCACCATCTTTTGCCATTAGATGTGGAAGCATACTTCATCATTAGTCCTCTCAAGTTATGCTTGGAGATTTCATTGTTTAGAGTTTTTGATGTTTTTCAATATAATTTTTCTTTACATTATTGTGATTGTCCTGATTCTGCTTGCTTTGCTTTCCATTCCTTTAGAAGCTTCCCCATGTTTCTTTGAATTCCTCATATTCTTCACTTTTATGGAATAATAATATGCCTTTATGTTAATTTCCTACAAATTGTTCAACCATTCCCTCATTTATGGGCACCCACTTTCCCCTCAGTTCTTGGTTACTTTCAAAATTCCTGTTATTAATACTTTTTTATACATAGGACTTTCTTTTTGTCTTTGATCTCTATATAACATATGCTTTCTATTGGTATCATCGGCTCAAACAATACATATCAATTAGTTAAAAAACATTTATTTAGCAACTTCAGTGTATCAGGTACTATACTAATTCAAGATAATGAACATAGAGTAAAGTGTGACCACCCTTGTGTGTAACTGCTATAGAGTGAAGATGAAAGCCATAGGCATAAATAAGATCAATTGACATAGCAGTCATGGTGTTTGAAAAACAATCAACAAGAATGTTAATGATATCAAGGAATAGAATAGAGAGGAACACTGTGATGCAGTTATTGTATTCAGTAAGAAGAAAGTCCTATATTCCAAGTAGGTTAAAGAAAGAGGGAAAAGATCATTATGTACAAAAGTTATAACAGCACTTTTTATGGTAGTGAAGAACTAAAAACTAAGGAGGAGAGGGTCCTCATCAATTGAAAAATAGCTAAACAAATTATAGTATATGAATGTAATTAAATACTATTGTGCTATAAGAAATGGCAAAAGGGACAGTTTCAAAGGAACCTTGGAAAACTTTCATAAACGAGAAAGAGTTAAGTGTACAGAACTGGGAGAATAATGTATAGAATAACAACAAGACTATGAAATATTTTTAATTAAGAACTCCGATCAATGCAATGAACAACTAAAATTCCAGAGGATCCATGATGAAAAAAAACCACCCATCTCCTGACATAGAAATAATCAATTCAAAGTAAAGAATTAGACACATATTTTGGACTTGGCCAATGTGAGAATCTGGCTTGCTTGACTATGCATATTTTTACAAAACTTTTGTTTTTCTTTTTTTTTTTCTCATTGTGGAGGCAGGAGAGAAAAAGGAAATAAAGTTTGTTAGTTTTTAAATAATTATATAAAAAGAAAGAAAAATAACTTGGAATCTGATAAATGACAGCAAAAGTATTTTGTAGATAAGGTGACAAGTAATAATGGCAGAAGCAGTATCTGAAAATATTTACAGTGAGCATGGAGTATGCTGACTTTCTTTCTGACCTGCTTTGTCAGTAAGGAAAGTATAGATAAAAATCCAGAAGAGACCTTAGAAGCCATGTAGGGCAAACCCCTAATTTTACAGATATAGAAACTGAAAACCATGGAGGTTAAATAACTTGCCAAAAAATATTCAGGTAATATTTGTCAGAGATGAAACCAAGTTCACTGGGAACACGAAAAAGAAACAACTAATACTCAAAACAGTGGAAAAGGAAGAGGTCCTTCAGGAGGGAATCAAATTTCTATGAGCATTTGAAGATGGAAAGATCATGACCTGATGATCTCTAGGGCAAAAGGGAGTTTGTTAATAATAAAGCAACGGTTCCAGGAGGTATGACAGAAATGGAGGGGAAAGAAGGATAAGGGATGTTGGAGAATTAAAATAGGCTGGGATGAAAATAAGAGCAAAGGTGATGAGGAGAAAGGAGCTTTTGTTTAAGCAGTGGATGACTCATATTCACAGGGGTTAGGGTAGCAGAAAGCAATTGGCATGCCATAATACAGGAAAAGTACAAAGAATGGGGCTGCATGTAGATTAAATTAACTGCAAGCCCTGAATTGGAATGCTGGTGTGAAAATGTCTCTATGAATGGGTTCTCCTAGGTGGAGCCCCCTCAGTTGACTGGGCCAGGAGACAGAGGGTTTTTTATAGTGAAGGAGGCTTCTAATCCTGGGCACCAAATGCCAGAGACATCCATGTCATTCTTCACTTCTCTACCACAGACCTTTTGGAAGATCAGGGCCTAGGCGGCAACAATGAACAGTCAGGCCCAAAAATGATCTAACTCCCTCTCTCTTCAGCGCTCACTGCCATTTTGTTTTCTGCTTGCACCTTTTCTCTTTAAGCCTCTAATGTGTTCTTCCTGCCAGCCGTATGTGTTCAAATGTTACACAATTCAAGGCCAAATATAAGTGCCTCCTTCCCCAGGCAGCCTTTCCTGATTCATTTTTCCATCTTCCAAATTTGAAGTTACAAGAAAAATTGAGCACGTTGTCAAGCATGGTGCTTCAGGAAAAATAATAGAATGAAAATTTTCCAAGGTTCTTCCCAAATCTGAAATTCTCAGATTCAATATGGATGGGTGGATGGATGGATGGATGGATGGATGGATGGATGGATGGATGGGTGGGTGGGTGGATGGATGGATGGATGGATGGATGGATGGATGGATGGATGGATAGACAAATGAAGCAAATAGTAATTGGAAAAAAGAAATAAGCCAGGCATGGTGGAGCATACCTGTTATCCCTCCATCTAAGGAAGCTGAGTCTGGTGAACTATTTGAGATCAGGCAATCTGAACTAGTTATGAACCAAATCAAGCAAGCAGATTAAGTCTAGCACCAATGTAGTAATCCCCAAGGAGTGCACAGCTAGAAGACTGCCTAAGTAAGTAATATTGACTCACATCAGAAATGATGCAGGCCATAGCATCCATGCTGATTGATAGTAGAATCAAGCCTGTGAGAAGTGACTAAACTTCCACCCTCAGTAAGATAGGAAAATTGAGAGGGACACACACACATACACAAAGAAACAGACAGAGACACACACAGAAAGAAAGAGAGAGACAGAAACAGAGAGAGAAAAAAAGGAGAGAATAGGGAAGGAAAAAGAAAAGAATGGAAGAAAAGAAAGTGTTACCTAAGCCCAGTCTTGAAAGATAGGATGTATATAGTTTCAGAGGCCCCCCAACCAGATGCTAGAGATAGAAAAATGAATTAAGACACAGACCTTGCCTTCCAGGATCTTACAAGAAACAAAAAAATTAAAAATACAAGAGGTGGAAGGTCTGTTTTGGGTGCTAAATAGGTAATGTGGGCAGTAAGTACTGCATAGTTCAGAAAAGAGAGAATTCATAAAAGACAAAGCCATTGTTGCCTGGAGTGGTGGGAAAGATAGCCTGTACTGAGTCAGGATAACTCATACAAATATGCTGACTTTTTCTGACCTGCTTCTGTTCTGTTATTATCATAGATCATAAAAATGGAAAAGAATGGCATTGGCTACCACTACATCCTGGCAAACCTGGTAAGTTGGACACCTTTGGGTTATATGTGCCATAAGTGACTTGTCTTGTTTCTGTGTGTCTAAGTGAATTGCAATTCTCTTCCTTTTCAATACCAGCTCGGATTGTGGTCCTAGCTGTGAGCCCTTTAAACAAACAATATTCCTTGAGAAGGATATGACAAGCAACTTTACAAAAGCTGCTTTCATTTCCCAAATCTTTCTCAAAAATAGTGAGCTGGTGTGGGGGGTATTCATTCACCATCTCAGTTCCAGACTCCAATCCTGGACCGGATCATCTTCTCTTCTCCTTCTATACTACTCCATTTGATGATCTCATCAATTTATATAGATTTATTACAATCTCTATGCTGATGATTCTCAAACATATCTACTTACCCCAGACTCTCTTCTGACCTCCCATCTCTACCTGCCTTTTAGATATCTTGAACTGGATGTCTAGTACACATCTTAAAATTGATATGTCCAAAACAGAATTCCTTATGTTTCCCCCTAAACCATTTTCCCTCCTACTTTCTCTATTGCTGTAGAGGACAACACCATCCTCTCAGTCCCTTGGGTTCACAACATAGAAATAATCTTGGACTCTTCACTGTCTTTCATCCCCCATATCCAAACTATTGCTTAGGACTATCAGCTTCGTCTTTGGAACATCTCTCAAATATGTCTTTCACCTTGGACACTGCCACTACTCTAGTGCAGGATCACATCATCCCACACTTGGACTATTGCAATAGCATGCTTGGTGGGTCTACCTGCCTCAAGTTTCTTCCCATTCCAGTCCATCCTCCATTTAGCCAACAAAGTGATTTTCCTAAAATGCAGATCTATGTCAATCTGCTCCTCCTCCACAATAAATTTTAATGACTTTCTATTGCATCTAGGTTCGAATATAAATATAATATGTAATAAATATATATATATAATCATTAATAATATAATAATTAATCCTTGTTGTATATTATAAAATAATGATATAATAAATATAAAATGTTCTAACTGGCATTCAAAGTTCTTCATAAACTAATCTTTATAGTCATCTTACACCTCATTCCCTGCTATCATACTATTTGATCCAATGACATGACCTCCTAGCTATTTCACAAACAGGATACTTCATCTCTCACCTCAAGGCTTTTTTCTAGTAGTCCCACAGACATGAAATGCTCACTTTCTCCCATTCTGACTATTGAACTCCATGGTTTCCTTCAAGCCCCAATTAAAATCCCACTTTCTACAGGAAACCCTTCCTAACTCCTCTTAATTCCAATGCCTCTCCTGCATTATTTTCTATTCATTCCACATAGCTTGCTTTATATATATGTGCTTATATGTCACCTCCCCAATTAAGTTGTAAGCTCCCTGAAGTCAGGGACTGTCTTTTGCCTTTTATACTTAACAACCTCTTAATAATTGTCTATTGATAGATTAATATCCACAAACATATCAGGATAGATGAAATCAGATAATATTTGTAAAGTGCTGAGCTTTGTGCCTGGTACATGTTGTTGAGTAAGAATTTAATAAGAGCTTATTGATTTGAATTGCAAAAGAAGTTGCTTGAATTAAGGGGATACCCATGAGGATGGCTGTGATAACAGAGAAAGGACAGGTGAACAAGGGTCAGGTACTCCCAGAGCTAGGATGGTGGTGGTTGCTTAGGAAATTTCAGCCATTGAATCGATGTTTTTGGGAAGTCAAGGCCTTTAGGAGAGTCTCAACCCAGGCCACTTTCTTACAAAAACAGCCCATTCTTCCACTTTGGTAACGAACCTTAGTGAGAATTGGATAGAAATCACTAATTAATTATCATCAGTAAGGAAACTAAAATCAATGGGCCATGAAGTGGAAAAGGCCAAAGCTGTGGCTTATAGCCCCTGAAAAGAGCACTGATATTTCCCCCATATCAGTGCTGCCAGAAGTCAGCACATAAAATGAGGAAAATCAAGGTTTATTTGCTGGTTCCCATTATAGTTTTATAGCAGAGATGATTTCCTTAGAGGAAAAAGAAAGAGTCAAGTGGAACTTTGTCAAGGTAGAGAAATGTGACTGATTTTTCTTCTTTGTCTTGGTTTATATTCCATGGATTATGTGTTATGTGTCCCTATGAAAGTATTGTGTCCTGGACCATGTAACAGAGATTCCCAAGGCCTTGAGCACAGAAAACACAGGATTTAATGACAATAAACAGGCATCTCATTGCTTGGAAAGCCTGAATTTTTGACAAAATTATCTGAGGACTTTCCTTCTTGTGTCTCAGGGTATAAAACCTTAGCAATCAGAGGTCACAGAACTCTGAGAGCAGTTTCCTAAGGGGCACTGAACTACTCAATGCTATCTCATCAAGAGCATCACAAACTTGGATGTGGGTAGTGAGTTAGAGCCAGTCAGCTCAAACCAGCTCCTGAGACACAATTTTTTTTGGGGGGAGACAAAGCAATTGGGGTTAAATTATTGCCCAGATTCACACAGCAGTAAGTTTTAAGTATCTGAGGTTGGCTCTGAATTCAGGTCCTCCTTACTCCAGGTTAGCACTCTATCCACTGCACCATCTAGCCACCATGATAAATTTTCAGTGTGTGCATTTACACTTCAGAAATCAGCAAATGATACAAATCAGGGCTTGATTTTTTGTTATTGTCTAAATTTAGGAAAGTGATTGAGGAAATATGAATAATGCTTATTCAACTTAAAAGTGTTTTGCATATTTTTTTCTTTTCTGGAAAGCCAATTGTTAAACATTTGCCAGCATATCTCTGAGAGCTATGCAGTGGGTAGTATATCAGTGTGTGAAACTTAACATTTTCAGCAACACATAAATTTGCAAGCAACTTTACATTATCTGTAAGAAATGAACTGGGAGGGCTAATGTTTGATTAGGAATCAGCCCCCTCACTCTGCAGCAGCACAAGGCATAATGAATTTGAGAGGTTTAATCCCTGGAGAGAAGGGGGTGAAGGCTTTCTCAGTGTATAGAAGCAGCTAATGTTATCTTGGCTTTTGTTTTTTTATTAAAGCTTTTTATTTTAAAACATATGCATGGATAATTTTTCAACATTGACCCTTGCAAAACCTTGCATTCCAATTTTTCCTCCCGTTACCCCCATCCCCTGCCCAAGACAGTAAGCAATCTGATATATGTTAAACATGGTAAAAATATATGTAAATACAATATATGCTTACATATTTATACAATTATCTTGTTGCTTAAGAAATATCAGATCAAAAAGGGAAAAAATGAGAAAAAAATAAAATGCAAGAAAACAACAAGAAGAGTGAAAATGCTATATTGTGGTCCACACTCAGATCGCACAGGCCTCTCCCTGGCTGTAAATGGCTCTCTTCATCACTGAACAATTGGAACTGGTTTGAATCATCTCATTGTTGAAAAGAGCCACGTTCATCAGAATTGATCATCATACTATCTTGTTGTTGCCTTGTGGAATGGATCTCCTAATTCTACTTATTTCACTTAGCATAAGTCTCTCTAAAATCATCCTGCTGATCATTTCTTATAGAATGATAATATTCCATAACATTCATGTACCATAACTTATTTAGCCATTCTCCAACTGATGGGCATTCGTTCAATTTCCAGTTTTTAGCCAATACAAAAAGGACTGCCACAAACATTTTTGCACATGTCAGTCTCTTTCCTTCCTTTAAGATCTTTAAGTAGAGATACTGCTGGATCAAAGCATATGCACATTTTGATAGCCCTTTGGACATAGTTCCAAAATACTCTCTAGAATGTTGGAATCAGTTCACAACTCCACCAACAATGTATCAGTATCCCAGTATTCCCACATCTCCTCCAATATTTGTCACTGTCTTTGCCTGCCATCTTAGCCAATCTGAGAGGTGTGTAATGGTACCTCAGAGTTGTTTTAATTTGCATTTCTCTGATCAATAGTGATTTAAGAGCACCTTGTCATATGACTAGACATGGTTTCAATTTCTTCATCTGAAAATTGTCTATTCATATCCTTTGACCATTTTTCAACTGGAGAATGGCTTAAATTTTTATAAATTTGAGTCAATTCTCTATACATTGTATAAATGAGACCTTTATCAGAACCTTTGAATGTAAAAATGTTTTACCAGTTTATTATTTCCCTTCTAATCTTATCTTCATTAGTTTTGTTTGTACAAAAACTTTTTAACTTAATATAACCAAAATTATCTATTTTGTGTTGAATAATGAACTCTAGTTCTTCTTTGGCCACAAATTTCTTCCTTCTTCACAGATCTGAGAGAGAAACTATCTTTTGTTCTTCTAATTTGCTTATAATATCACTCTTTATGTCTAAATCATGAACCTGTTTAGACCTTATCTTGGTATACACTGTTAAATGTGGGTCTAAGCCTAGTTTCTGCCATACTAGTTTCCAATTTTCCTAGCAGTTTTTGTCAAATAGTGATTTCTTCTCCCAAAAACTGAGGTCTTTGAATTTGTCAAACACTAGATTAGTATAATCATATTTTGCCCTATGAACTTAACCTATTCCACTGATTGATTACTCTATTTCTTAGCCAGTACCAAATGATTTTGATGATATTATAGCTTTTATTCTTAAGTGAATGTTTTCTGGGCTTCCTTAGAGCTTTAGTCAGTTAAACTGGATACCTGGGGAAGGAGGTGGAAGTCTTTATCTCTTCGTACTGCTCTTGGAGATGAGTAACAGAAATTTGCCACTAATTGTGCCAGTCTAGGATTGTAGAAATGATGGTGGTCTGCCCCTTGATAGAACACCCCTTGACTAAAATTTCCTCAATATATGTAACAGTGATGATGGATGTAACTAATATTATAATATTTGCAAAGTACTTCCTTTCCAATAGTCCCCAACTTGGACCCAGATCTAATCCACAGGTATATTTCTTTCACCTCTATTTGTTGTTTTTTCCAGTTCAGTCATTAACTAGATGTGTAAATTTGGACCACTCACTTAACCACTCTTTCTATCTCTTTTCTCAATGATGAAATGGATTTTTAAAAATTGCTATGCTGTCTACTTTACAAAGTTGTTAGGAGGAATATGCTTTCTACACGGGGGGGGGGGAGGAAAAACATAGTAGGAAAGCACTATAGAAATTTCATCTCTTACTGATATTATTGAGAATGCTTGAATTTTAAATAACTGGGACCTCCTAGGAATTGCACATCTTACCTCAAGAAAATAAATCTCTAATGATAGAATTCTAAACCGATTAACAGGTCTATGGAAGTGAAACTTTAGGGTTAGATATCTCCTGAAATCAAATCTCAAAGGTGACCACCCAATTTCCCCCCTGTAGCAGCCTGGGAATGTGCCTTAAACAGCACCACTAAACTATGATCACCAAGTAGTTTCCTAAGAGCTACTGAATAGAGGCTGGGGCTTACATTCCACTGTGTGGGCCACTACTGCCCCAGAGTTTTTCTTGCTGCCAAGGTAGTTCATTCTGTCTCCATTTACCACTCTGCAATTGTTTTTCTCTTCACAGCTATCCATGAAACCTCAAACTAATGGGATGTAAATTGCAAATAGTATTTAAGCACAGAATTCGTATATGCTCAAATAGATTAGTTGATAATTAGGCTTCAAATGGCTAATTAATTCAGTTTGAAGCATGATTGCTAGTGTGTTTTCCTTCCCTTTTAGAAAAATAATGTAATTTATAAATTACAAAGAAAAAAATATGTAGACCACATAATTATCCTGGTGGTATGGGTTACAGACCACATTCTTCAGAGTATTTATTATTAGGGTATAGGGAGTTCTGCCCTAGAGATGTGTGGGAAAGATTTATTTTCAAAATTGGGAAAGGAGGGAAATTATAGAATTATTATTCACCACTTTGTACCATAATCTCAAAGAATCTTGGACAACAACCTACTCACAGGAACACAATCTGGTAACAAACAATGTTCTGACTGATAGAGTCTTAGAGCGTAGATTAACATGGTTGGCAAGGACCTTAGGACACAGAATTTCAGAATTGAAGGGAGTTTAAAATGTAGAATGCTGGAATTAGGAGAAAACTTAGAACATAAACTGTTAGAAGTGAAGGGAATCATAGAAGCTATTTATTTCAACACCTACCAGAAGTAAGAAAATACTTTATGGCATCATCAAGTGATATTCCAACTTCTATTTTAATGTTTCCAAAGTCTATAAAGTTCTTTCTTATTATGAACCAAAATATATCTATTTTTATTTGTTTTTTGTTTTTTTTTTTAATTTTGCGGGGGTGAGTCAATTAGGGTTGACTTGCTCAGGATCATACAGCTAAGAAGTGTTAAGTGTCTGCAGCAGGATTGCACTCAGATCCTCCTGACTTCCTGGCCAGTGCTTTATCCACTGTGCCATCTAGTTGTCCCTAAAATTTATCACTTTTTAGCTTCTACTCATCCGTTCTGATTCTGACTTCTGAGTCAATCAATACAATGAATGTGATCATATGCATGCATGTGTATGTGCCTACACACATCACACACATATATCATAACCTCTATATACCAGTCTTCTCTTTTCTAGTTTAACTATTTTCAAATGAATTAAAATCTACACAGGGAAGGAAACTTATTATCAGATTCAGAGGGACTAAAAGGATTCCAAAAATTAAAACTCTTCTTGAGAAAACACAAAGATCAGATATTGAGAAGGATAAAGCGGGGAGGGGCCACAAATCTGAGAGATATATCCAAAGAGGAAATTCTAAATCATTATTTGTTATTGTTGAGTCACTGCAGTCATGTCCAATTCTTATTGACCCCATGTGGGGTTTTCTTGGCAAAGATACTGCAGCAGTTTGACATTTCCTTCGTAGTTCATTTTACAGATGAAAAACTAAAGCAAACAGAATTAAGTGGCTGAGGCCAGATTTGAACTTGGGGAAAATGAGTCTTCTTGACTCCAAGCCTGGCACACAATCCACTGCACCATGCTGGTGCCCTCTAGGTCAACAAGTCATTAGCAAATGTGGAACAAATCAGAACCAATTGAGCCTGTAAGATTTAGACTAAAGTCTAAAAGTAATGAAGAAAAAGCAAAAAATTTCATGAGTTTTTTTTTTCCCTTTTCTTCTTGGTTTGGAGATCAGAGGCCATTCGAGTTTTCTAATATTCATCATATTTTAATCAATGCCTAAAATTTCTTTGTCATGCCAAAATAAAGCCATGAACTTTTGATTTTCTAACAAATACAATGGAATCTATCCTCTCCTACATAACACAGCTTAACTGCTCTATTCTCAGTTTCACCCTTTTCCTTTTCAATGCTACAAAGGAGATCATCAGTGGGCCCTAACATCTGAAGACCTGTGTTTAAATCTTGGTTCTATGACTCACGCATTCTGTAATTTTAGGAAACACACTTAACCTCTCTGAGCCTAATTTTCTCCCCTACAAAATGTCAACAGCAATGCTTTCACATTACCAACTTTATGAGGTTGTTTTGACACAAATGCTTCAGAAAAACTTAAGCCGTTATGAAAATGTGAGTTTATCATCAAATGTCAAAAGAAACAAAGAGTTCTGATTGAATTTTGCCACACAGATTGTCTATTCCATCTGTCTTGTGACACACTTTCAGATGATTTAAAACACTGATCATATGATTTAGAACAAGAAGAAAAACAAAAGATCAAGAAATCTAACATCTTCATTTTACAAATGAGAAAAGTAAGACTTAAACAACTTATATAACTGAACCAAATTCACATGAGAAACAACTAGCATTCAGTATTTGAAGACAAATCAGTACTTTTAGTCTTCTTATTCTTGTATGACATGACATTTCTGGTCCCCTCACCATCTACGCAGCTAGGGGCAGCTAGATGGAGCAGTGTACAGAGTGCCAGTCCTGCAGTCCAGAAGATTCATCTTGCTATATTCAAATCTGGTCTCAGAATTATTAATTGTGTGACTGTGGGCAAGTAACTTAACCCTGTTTTCCTCAGTTTCCTCATTGGTAAATTTTGCATAAGTCAGCTTGAGAAGTGTAAGAGATCAGGAACAAAATTCTTGCAGTATAAACACAAATTATTCTGACCATCTTAGATTTTTAAAAGACAGAAGACTCAGTAAAGAACAAGTAATAGTGTGCATAGAATGGTCTTGTAAAAATATTTTCAGAAATGTTAATTCCTGGAATAAACAGACGCAATCAAGAGGTGCAATAGATTGAAGCTAAATTTGAACACTGGTTTTCTTTACTATAGATCCAGCATTATAACACTTACTAGTTGTGTCATCCTTGACAACTCACTCCACCTCTTTCTTGCCTTTTCTTAAGTGTAAAATATTATTTTAGAAAATAATATTTACCTCTCAGGATTGTTGAGAGAAATATTTGTGAAGAGCTCTGCAAACCTTAGTATTCCATAAGTATTGCTGCTGTTGCTGTTATAGATGCTAAGTTCAGCCAAAAATATTTTTTTATACTTTTGTTGAGGCCAAGAAAAAGATCAAAGAAAATGTTCATTGTTTAGAGAGGATAGACCAATGATAATGGAAGGAGAGAAAATAGAACTATTCACATCTCTTCTTTTTTGCTTATATTTTTTCCACCAATGAGAGGACTCTTTAGACTAAGAAAGGTATAAATAATGAAAGCATTTACAAAGGAATGGAAAACCAGACTAAATCATAATAATGCAGAAGGCAAAGTAAGAGAATACTTAACTTCCCAAAAGCAGTTCAAGTTATTGGGCCTAAACTAATGAAATGTGTTTCTATTTTTTAAGGAAGACAAAGGTAGATTCTTTAAATTTTAGACTTCACTTTGACTCCTGGCAAAATCCCTAAATGTCTTATGAAAGGAATATTTTCTGAGCAGTTAGAAAGGAAAATGGTCATTACTATTATTCAGAAAATGTTGATTCATCAAAAATAAATTATGTCAGACAAATTTCATTTCTTTTTCATTTTGATAGTGTTGCTAATCTGAAAGATTAGAAGAATATTATAGACATTCCTCTATATTTCTATTTGAGGCAACTAAATGTTGCAGTGGATAGAGTGCTGGGTCTGTAGTCAGAAAGATTTGAATTCAAAACCAACCTTAGATACTTCCTAGCTATGTAGTTCTGGCCAAGTCACTTCTTTTTTCAAGGGCTTCCTCAACTGTGAAATGGAAATAATCATAATATGTATCTCCCAGAGTTATAAGGATCAAATGAGATATTATTTGTAAAGCATTTAATATTTGTAAGTGCCTAGGTTCTTAATAAATGCTTATTTTTCTTTCTTGTAGACATATTAGATTTTAGCAAACATTTAACAGTTTCTCATTCCCCTCCTATGAATGAGACAAAATTATATGAAATTGATAATTAGCACCTAAATGAAAAACCAGACTAGTGTATGCTGACTATTGAACTGATGCTAAGGGAAAGTCTCTAGTGGAGTACCTCCTGAGTCTGGATGATATAGTGCTTAGGAGCTTTGGGTTTAGAATCAGAAAGACATGAATTCAAATTTTGCCACAAACTCTTACTAGCCATGAGACTCACTTAACTTCACTCAGCCTCAGTTTCCTTATCTGCACCTATCTCACAAAGTAGTAGTATCAAAAGAGATAATAACTGCATAGTTTTTTGCAAGCCTTAAAGCATCATATAAATGCTTTCTTTCTATATTCATGTGCAATTAACATTGTCTTCAGTGACTTCAAGGGAAGCAGAGATGTCACACTTGTCATTTTTCAGACAATATGAATTTGGGAGAAATATCTAATATTTTAACTAATAGAATTATGATCAAAAAGTTCACAAGGTAAAACAGTAGACTGAAACTAGTAAGTTGAAACTTAATTAAGAAAAAAACAAGGCCTGTTCCTAATATTTGGGATATCTTCCCTTATCTTTTTTCCTATTTTATTTGTATAACAACTAGAAAACATAGATCCTTTCAAATCCAACTCAGATGTCACTTCTTCCCTGAAGCCTGGTGGTCCTGATAGTCTGTAACAACCCTTCCTTCCAAACTTTGCTTTGTACCATGTAATAGATTTTTTCAGGTTAATTTTATTTTATAGTCATTTGTGTAAACTCTTTGAAGGACAGGAACTGTCTTATTTAAACCTTTACGCTCCCTCTTACCTACTACTCACCCCATACCTAGTATAGTAGTATGAACACAATAGGTGCTTCATTATCTATTTCTTCTAGTGACATGACTTGTATTGTATGCCTCATAATAGTACCTGTTCAGTTTAATAAATGTTTGTTGAATGAATGAATAGATGGATGGATAGAAGAATGAATGGATAGCGTCTAGGTGCTCATCTGTTAAGTCTGTTGTAGAGGGAATTCCTGTTGGAATAGTTATTGGACATGATCTATGGAATTCCTTTCAACTCTGAAATTCAGTATTCTATGATTCTATTCTTTCCCTTCCCTACCTCTATTTCTCCACATGCGCATTATCATCTTTTCTTTCCTTCAACAAGTATGTTTCCAGTTCTCTTCCCCCTCTTTAATCTCCCTATACTCTATTCCTGGTTCCCATAAGTGCCTCTTTTTTTCTGCTGTGATATTCATCCTTCCTTCACTCTCCCTTTTAACGTGGTATCTATCTTCCCTGGCTCCTGGGTGATAGTCAGGACACATATATCAAGTTATTATAACCTGAGAAGACACCACAAAAAGACTCTAGAAAATAGAAAGAATGCCTTTTGGAGGTGATAAGAATGCTCTCTTTGCTTTGCAAAGGATACAGAGACAGTTGCTTTCCAGTTCAAAACACTATATCAGTAAGGAAAACATCTTATTTCTAGATTTCTCTGCCACAGGAAGTGTATTCTTTCCCCCAATCCATTTTCTTTCCCTCACTGCCACTACCACCCCAGCAGCATGCTGAGATGGATTCCATTCCAATGCTATTAAGACCATTTCTCCTACAATCACAAAATTGCAGAGATGGAACAAATTTCAAAGGTCAAGTCCAACCTCCTGCCTAATACAGAAATCCTCTCTGCCACATCCCTAATGAATAGATTTATAGGATCCTCTTTTTTTAATGGATTTCTTTTACTTTTGAAATAACAAGTATTTATTTTCCCTTTCTTCCCCTCTTTGAAAATAAAGAAAAATGTAATCCTTTTAACAAATACATATAATAACAAATTCCCACATTAACTCTGTCCAAAAACAGTCTAATTCTGAATTTTGAATCTCTAACCTCTCTTTAAGAACACTAGTAACTGAAAGCATTTTGATATAACTCATCCCAATATCATAGGAATTTCTTATGTTGAACTGAAAGCAATTTCCCTGTAGTTTCTTATGAATACTATTTCTTCCTTCTGTGACCAAATAAAACAAAGCTAACCCCTATCACTACAAGAGAATCAAGTAATAATAGTCTATTAAGTGACAGCTTATATGAGGAAATCCGCTTCTTTGCAAATAATGAAAACCCTGTCAAAATCCAGACACTTTAAGGCCATTTATGTAACTCCAACCTGACATTGACAAAATACATAAACTACTACCCAAATAGGAATTGTATGATATAAGACAAAGAGTAGTTAGAGACCTAGATTTAAATGTTAAATCTTCCTCTGATGTGCTATGTGACCTCACATATCTTCCCTCTTTGGGTTTAAGTATCTCCATTTATAAAAGAGTTTAGAGGCAGCTAGAAGGTACAAAGGATAAAGCTCCAGCTTTGTAGTCAGGAGGACCAGAACTCAAATTCAGTCTCAAACATTTGATCATTTCTAGCTGTGTGACCCTGGGCAAATCACTTAACCCCAGTTACCTCAAAAATATATAAATAAAACATTAATTTAAGAAATTGAAAGAGTCTAGCAAAAGCAATAGTTTCTAAACCTGTGTACCTCAATTTTTTTGAATAGAAATTTCAAATAACTTTATATTTCTAGGTTTAATAACCTTTAAATGATTATCACCAGTTCTCTGCTTTGAACTTGGCCTTCTTGGCCATTATAGTTATGCACAAATTACAATTTCAAAGGCACATCAGCCTTGGGGAGTTTAATTAGAGACTAGCCCACTACCACCACCAAGCAAAGCAAACAAGAAGAGTCTCTCTGGGATACACTTTGGTAGTGGAGGTTTATGACTATCTTAATATAGTTCTAGATAGCCTGTGATAAGAATAATGCAACTCTTTTTATTGTATCTTTTTTCGAGATAGTGCAACATAGTGACAATAGCATTGGATTTAGGAATGAGGAAAGCAGGTTTAGCTCCTGGCTAAAACATTTACTACTTCTATGATCTTGGCCAAGCTTTTAGCTGTTCTCAGCAATTGTTTCTTCGTTTGTATATTTGACTTATAAACTTCATAGGAACATAGCAAGAAAAGGACTATGAAAATTTAAATGTGAGTTTATTTCAAAAGATTTGATAAATGTTAAGCAAACCCTTTATTGGCATATATTCCACACTTTCTCATCCACTAGAATTTTTCCCATAAATTCTCTGAAAAGCGGCTGCCCAAAACACGGAAAACCTTCTGGGTTTAGTGATGTTTGCTCCATCTGTTATCAATCACTCTAGGTATAAACTGTGCTCACCTCTTTTTTAATGGATATATATGCCAATATTATGGCAATATATATACTTATATTCTGTTTCCCCTGAACAGTTTGTTATTAAATATTCACTTCAAGCCATAATATGTCTCTTCATTACCCTTTGACTCATCTAGAATTTTAATTCTTCTAATATTGATTCACAACAATGCCGTTGGAAACATTTGGCATAAAAATGCACGTTTGTACTAGGTCCCATTCAATTCAGTTGATGTCTGCTGAATGCTTCCATCCAGGAACTATATGAGGCACCAAAAATACAAAATCAAAAATGAAATAGCCCCTGTTCTCAAAGAATTTTCATCCTACTTAAATATTTGACATGTACATTAGTACATCAAAGATCTTTGATTTCTTTGATGTTGGAAATCTCTCCACCAGGAGATACGAAAGCCTATCTTTAACTTATTTGATATATTAAGAGTTGCTTGAGGTTTTATGATTGCAAGTTAAGCATTCTACTGCTGCAACAAACTACCTTTCAAAATATGTACATTTGTAACAGAGTCCTGTCCTACTGAGGGGCCCCAACTCTCAGCTCACAAATTAGATTCAGTCCTATGAAAAGCTGTTTTTTTTTCCTTACTGACCCTGACTCTTAAATCTCTCACCTCTACTCCAGAGCACTAAGGAAAATCACCTAAAGTTTAGCTATAGCCATAGGCTAGATTTTCCCTGCAGGCATTATCAGAATCCCTTCTACAAATGCAGAAGCTCCCAGCCTTTTAAACTCACAATGTTGCTCAATACAGATGAAATGCTTCTCCCAAAGTTTCTGTTTAATCCCCTGGAATCAAGGAAAGAAACACAAAAAAAGGAGGCAATATAGTTTTTGCATCTAGTTTTGAGCTTGCCTACATGAGCCCAAGTTTTTTTCTACATGTAAAAGTAGCTGCCATGGCTACAAAGGAGAGGTAACTTCATGAGAAGTCCAGAAGAGAGCAAAACCAAATGTTTAAAAAGAGAGAAAGAGAGATTTTTCCCTCAAAAATCAATAGAAAGGGAAGCTCCCCCTGATTCAGTGATCAATTGTCTTTGATACAACTTCTCCCCCCTCTTTTCATCCTAGAAACCAACCAGGCAACCAAAAAATTGCCGTTATCCCTAAGTCCTTTAGCATTAAATATATGTCCACAAAAATTTCCAAGGAAGCTCATCTGTGTTCCATAAGCAGAGCAGATAAGACAAGTTTATCCTGTTTATCTCCATTATACATATATAAATCTAGGGAGAAGGGAAGAGAAATCAGTGACTGCTTCAATGAGAAGGCCATACTAGAATTGATTTTTAAAACAAGAGATTATGAGGTATAAAGTCAAAGAAAGGAATAAATAAATGCATACTAAACACAGAGTATGGTTTATGCCATTATGCTCAAAAACTCATGCAGGCTTCAGATGGAATGTAAAATTCAGGGAATAGCAAATAAGGATCAGTGTGAGATCATTGAAAGTATTGCAAGTTTGACCAAATAGAATCCAGAATGATCTCCTAATTCAGTTTTGAGCTCTTCTTATCTTTGGTAAGTCATTTAACAGCAGGATATTCTAAAACCTTTAAAAGCTTAAAACTGTACTAGGATTTGGGGATACTCTGAATGTAAAATTTAATGTATTATTAACCACAAATGGTGGAATCTTGACTCTTGCAAGTAGGAAGGGAGACCTTTACTGAAGGGATTAATTTCAGTGTCAATAATTTTGAAGTTAATATAAACAGTGAAAATGTGAAGATCATATTTCCAATCTTTTCATTTTATAAATAGGGAAATTCAGACCCAGGAAGCTTAAGTGACATGCTAAGAGTCATCCAGCAAACATAGTGACAGAACTGGAACTAGAACCCATATTTATTATTAATGCAAATTTGGGTTACTTCTATACTTAAACAAGTCAAATAGAACAGTGACCACTAAGTTGACTTTAGAAAAAGTCAGGTTTTTAAGACTTTCCTTTGAGAATATTAAAAACTAGAAAACTAGCTCTCAGTTGGATATTATGTGTTTTTTTACTTAGCTCAAGTATGAGCTGAGTATACTTACAGACCATGTGGACAGAGCTGCTGAGCACATTTTTATGATTATAATCATCAGTGCTATAGGTTACTTTGCATTCAACTCTAGTCAATATAGAGACCTTGGTAGGTAAACAAAAATCAATCAATAAACGTTTATTAAACACCTACTATGTGACATGCATCATGTTAAGCACTGGATATACAAACAAAGGTAAAAGACAGCTGGGCTCTCAAAGAGTTCACAGAATAATGAGAAAGATGGCATGCAGACAGCCATGTTTGAACAAGCTATATACAGTACAAAATGGAAATAATCAATAGAGGGAAGGCACTGGAATTAAGAGATAGTGAAAGGCTTCCTGTAAAAGACTGGGGACAATGAGGGGCGTAACAAAATTTGAAGGAAACCAGAAAGCAGAGATTGGGAGAAAGAGGAGTTCAGGCAGGAGGGATAGCTGGTGAGAATACTAGGAAGAGTATTAAAAAATTAGCAATATGGAGAGGCAGGTTATGAAGAGCTTTGAAAGCAGAAAAGAGGATTCCTAGAATCTTCTTGGGTCCCAGAAAAAAAAAGCTTCCATTTCAGTATCCAGAAACAGTGTCAGTGATAGCTCAAGGATTAGAAGCAAATTTTATTCTATGTAATTAGGATCATTTATAGTCCTGGTCAAATCAATTATTGTATTTAATGGAAATATTGCCTTGGTGAAGACTCTCAATTTTGGTAACCCTCCCCCACTTCCTTGTCATCCTTTTTCAGTGGCTGCATCCAAGTGGAAAGAGTAGCAATAGCTTTTCTTGGATCCCTGGAGTGTCAGAGCACATCCATTTTCCAATTCACAATAAAACTAACTATGGGAAAGGGAGACAAGGCTGAAAGGAACTCAGTTGAGGGATTCCTTCTGGCTCCCACAGACACCTATAGAATATGCCTTTAATCCCTATAACTATAGCTATCTCCCTCTTGAGTCAGGAAAAATCTATTCCCAGCATTGTTTGTCCTACTTCTCTCTTACAAATACTATGTGATCCTGGAAAACATCTCAGTCTCCCCAGGCCACTTTTTTTATACAATAAGTTATGGATGAGTTGTCATTTGCATTAACAGAAATAAATAATTAGGATTTCAAAGAAAATGATTATATTAAAATATAGTTTATCATTTTTTTAAGTTCACAGATCTACTGGTTAAGAATTCTTGCTTTTACTCCAAACCTTTTATGCTAAAAAGATTTCAAGATGGAGAGAAATTTGTCTGAAGCCATATAGATGTTTAATAAAACAGTTAAAATTTGAACCTGGAATTTTTCTTGACAGCGGTCTTGATTTGTCATGTTGTTATTTCTTCAGTATTTCTGTGACTTTACCCAAGGCTAGTCAAATTGACAATTTCAAGACCAAACTTCTTCTCAATACATTTAATATACTAGCATTTATATAACACTTTAAGCTTTGCAAAGTGCTTTATAAATATCATTACATTTTATCCTTAGATAAACAACCCTAGAAAGTAGATGGTAATTATTTTCCATTTTGCAGATGAGGAAATCAAGGCAGACAAAGGTGAGATAACTTACCCAGGGGTTACACATTTAGCAAATGCCTGAGATCGAATTTACACTCAGATCTTCTTGAGTCCAAGTCTAGTATAGCATCTACCATTTAGCTAAGTGATAAAGGGATGTGGGGGAGGGATTGGGGGTGGGGTGGAAGTGGGGATGTTAATTCCAATACATAGATATACTTTTAATGGGCTCCTAGACTTGGAGAATTTATTGACCTGGAGTCTGTAAACTTTTCTTTTAATATTTTGATAACTCTTTTTCCACTAACTGTATTTACCTTCATCCTACTTCTCTCATCCCTGGTTTATTCTATTCTCTCCCTTTTAACCCTATCCATCTCAAAAGTGTTTTGCTTCTAACTATCCTCTGCCCCAATTTGCCCTCCTTTCTATCACCTCCACTTTTCCTATCCCTTTTTCCTCCTACTGTATATAGGGTAAGACAAATTGAGTGTGTATGTCATTCCCTCTTTGAGTCAATTCTGAATAGAATAAGGTCCACTCACTCCTCCTCACCTCTCCCCTACTATAAAAGCTTTTTCTTTTCTCTTTTATGTAACATAATTTACTCCATTCTACTTTTCCCTTTCCTTTCTCCCAGTACATTACTCTCTTTCCTCTTAATTTTATTTATTTATTTATTTATTTATTTTTTGCTGAGACAATTGGGGTTAAGTGACTTGCCCCAGGGTCACACAGCCAGGAAGTGTTAAGTTTCTGAGAGCAGATTTGAACTCAGGTCCTCCTGACTTCGGGGCTGGTACTCTATCCACTGCGCCACCTAGCTGCCTCCCTTAATTTTATTTTTGAGATATTATCCCTTCATATTCAATACATACCTATGCACTGTGTCTATATATACTCCTTCTAGCTGTCCTAATAATGAGAAAGTTTTTGAGTTACAAGTATGATCTTCCTATATAGGAATGTAAAAAGTTAATATTAAGTCCCTTAGGATTTTCCTTTCCTGTTTACCCTTTTATGCTTCTCTTGAGTCTTGTATTTGAAAGCCAAATTATCTATTCAACTCTGGTCTTTTCATTAGGAATGCTTGAAAGTCCTGTATTCCTTTGAATTTCATTTTTTCCCTGAAGAATTGTACTCAATTTTGCTGAATAGATGATTCTTGATTGTAATCCTACTTCTTTTGTCTTTAGAATATCAAATTCTAAGCCCTCTTATCCTTTAACGTAGATGCTGCTGAACCTTGTGCAGTCCTGACTGTGGCTCCATGAAACTTGAATTGTTTCTTTCTAGTTTCTTTCCGTTTCTGCTTGCAATATATTCTCCTTGATCTAGGAGCACTGGAATTTTCATTTGAGGATCTCTTTCAGGAAGTGATTGGTAGATTCTTTCAAATTCTATTTTACCCTCTCTTTCTAGAATGTCAGAACAATTTTCCTTGATAATTTATTGGAAAATGCTGTTGAAACCCTTTTTTAATGTGTCTTTTGTGGAACCCAAAAAATATTGGATATATTCTCTCTCTCCTGGATATATTTTCCAGGTTAGTTGTGTTTTTTTTTCCAGTAAGATGTTTCACATTGTCTACTATTTGTCCATTTCTTTTTATTTTGTTTTATTATTACTTGATTTCTCATGAAGTTATTATCTTCCATTTCCTCAATTCTAATTTTTAAGGAATTATTTTCCTCAGTGAGCTTTTGTATCTTTTTCATTTGTCCAATTCCACTTTTTAAAGACTATTTTTTCCTTCTTTCTTTTTTGTGCCTATTTTTTCATTTGGCCAATAATACTTTTTAAAACATTCTTCTCCTCATTGGTTTTTTGTACTCTTTTATCATTTGGCCTATTCTGCTTTTAAGGTATTATTTTTCTTCAGTATTTTTGTTCCTTCTTTGCAAAGATCTTGACTATTTTTTTTCATGATTTTCTTGTATCGCTCTCATTTCCCCTCCCAATTTTTTTCTCTACCTCTCTTATTTGATTTTCAAAATCATTTTTGAGCTCTTTCATGGTCTGAGATGAATTCATATTTTTCTTTTAGGCTTTGAATGAAGGAGCTTTGATTTTTTATTTTCTGGTTGTATGTTTGGATCTTTCTTGTCACCATAGTAGCTGTATGGTCAGAATTTTTTTCTGTTGTTTGTTTATTTTCTTTGACTGTCTCTTGACTTTTAACTCTTTGTTAATGTAGGGCTCTGCTTGCAAGGTGGAGGTCACACAGTTCCAAGCTGTAGGGCTTTTATACAGCTGTTTTCAGAGCTACTTCTTTTTAACACATTATTTATTGTGTTTTAAGTCAAAAATATGAAAAGCTTCATGAATTTGCATGTCATCCTTGCACATGATCATGCTAATCTTCTCTGTATCATTCTAATTTTAATATATGTGCGCCAAAGCGAGCACCAGAGCTACTTCTAAGGACTTTTAAGTTTTTCCAAGTGTTATGATTTAAGGCTGTTGCTCTGTTCTGTGAGGGACCACTCTTTTCTGCCCTGGAAATGTGGTTGTGAATCTTTATCCTAACTGCAGAAACTCTAGTGAATTATTGTTCTTCCTTAGTCTGGTACCATTATTCAGGACTACAACCCAAATCTGACTATGGGCAAAGCAAGAGATTCCTGCCTCAAAAAGCATGAATCTCTAATCTTCTCAAATCTCCTTCTGCACAGTTATTCTAGTCCCTTGGCATCTGTGGACTGAGGGCTCCAGAAGCAGCTGCCACTACTAATTCAGTGGTTCCCAAGGCCTGCTCCTGGCTTGCTATGGCTCAGTCTGCACCATGAGACCTGTATTGGACTGTGCTCCACCCTCACCTTAGTGTGACAGGATGACCATCTAAATTGTCTTTAACTGGAAAATTATTTCATCCCTCCTTTTGTTGGTTCTGCTGCCCCAGGAATTGTTTTATTTCATTATGTAAAGGTATTTAGAAGGGTTTGGGGGAGAGCTTAGGTAAGTCACTGCCTTTTCTTTATCATCTTAGTTCCACCTCCCTAAGCTACTTTTTAATCATTTTAAATATAATAATAATTTTTAAATATAATTGGGGTTTTGTAATCATATGTAGTTTATTTTATTTTATGCATTTAAAATGTTATTCTAAGAAAGTATCTATTGACTTCACTAGACTTTCAGATGAGTCCAGGAAAAAGTAAAAGTTAAGGACTGTCCTGAGAAAATGAAAATACAACAGTTGTGAAAAGATTCTTTGTGTAAATATCTATTACTGTGATATTTACTGGAGCTATGACCTTCAGAAAATCACCCCAAAAAGTCATTTACCTCATCTGTATAACTAGGGGGCAGGACTTAATAATCTCAAAAGCCCCTTCCATCTCTGAACTTTATAAATCCTGGTAGACTTCAACCCTTGGGGCCAGTTCCATTTTGTGTGAATGGAGATATCACACAAAGCATCATCCTGCCTGGCCCATTCACTACTCACATTGGATGGTGTGAAATGCTCAGTGGGTTCTGAGAGGTCAGACAGGACAGTATTGATTCAGTTATGTGAGGAACTCATTCATCACAAAACCACATTTCCTAGGGAACCAAAAATAAGTTCACAGAATGTTAAAGTTGGAAAAGACTTTAGAAATCACTGAGTACATCATCCTTGTTTTACAGAGAAAGAAACAATGATGAATAGAAGTTGTATCTCAAATCTGAAGCGGAACCAGAATTTGAACACAATATTTCTAAGCCCCAGCTTAATTCTTTTATATGATTTAAAATTCCATTTCTATCATTTTTGGCTCTAGATTTCTCTCTGGTTCTGACAATTAATCAATCAATGAACATTGCTGAAGTACCTAGGATATGTTAGGTACTATGCTAAGCAACAGAGATACAAAAAGTAAAAACACAATCCTTTCCTCAGGAGCTGACAATCTCTAAACAAATATGTACAAAAAAGCTATATATGGAATAAGTAGGAAATAATTAACAGAGGGGAGGCACTAGAATTGGAAGAGATTGGAAAAGCCTTCCTGTAAAAGATGGGATGCCAGAACTCTATTTTTGGAGAAATACAGTGGCCAAAGGGTTGCCTATTTGCTTCTACAAGCCTTGATAGGTTAAACTAGGAAAAAAGAACTAAATAATTTATACTGCAAAACTTTGTCATGTCTTCTATGTATTCCAAAATCTCATAAACCTCTAAACATTGCACATTCAAAGGTTCTCCCCAATTTTAACATCAAATGTTCTAAGATTCCTTCCAGCTCTTACTAACTGTGATCCTGACCAAGTAACTTAATGTGTACATTCCTTAGTGTAATCCTCAGGGAGAAACTGAGGCAGTATCATACATTGGAGATTAGGTAATATTTTATTGATGTTAATTGAGAGTTCAGAATCCATAGCTATGGATCAGGACTGTTGGGACTATTGTCTCAAAGCACACAGTCCATTATGAGTTTAGACTGATAGACATGCCAGCCGATTGGATCTCAAGCAGGTCCAGCAAATAGTAAGTTTGGTCATAGGATTCTTATAGGATTCCCAGGAACAAAGAGCTCATGAGGCAGAAAGAGCAGAAGAAGGGGTTGAGCACTGGGGAGAGAAGGGGGTTTCCAGGAAAAACTATAAATTCAATTCTGACAGTAGGGAGTAAAAGAAGCTTGGGAAGGAACTAGGAGACAGTAAGTCTGAAGCCAAAAGATAAGGGGTATGTAGAGATGGACTATCTGGAGGTTTTATTACTCTTTTGGAATGCTAGCCCAATTATTTCTGATGGTCAGGAAGTGAGGGGGTTGCTGCTGAGGCAGAACAATTCAGGGAAACTGAAACAGAGCAATTGAGGGAAACTGAGACATGGAACTGTGGCACAACATTAGTTTCCTCATCTGTAGAGATAATAATATCTCCCTCCCTAGATTATTATGAAGATCAAGTGAGATGTTTGCAAAATGCTTAGCAGTATCTAGAACATAATATATGATTAATTCATAGTTGTTTCCTCTTCTTCCCCTTCCCTTCTGACATATTTTTTTTCAAATATCACTAAATGAACCAGTTAATCTTGACCATATGTTCTAACCCTGTGGGGTTTTTTTTCCTTCTCCCCTTCCACAGGGTTTCATGGACATGGATCTGGCTAAATTTAAGGAGAGTGGCGCCAATGTGACTGGCTTCCAGTTGGTAAACTACACTGACACAATCCCCGCCAAGATCTTACAGCAGTGGAAAAACAATGATGTTCGTGATCATACCCGAGTTGACTGGAAGAAGCCAAAAGTAAGTGGCTCTGAGAGTGAGACAGAAGGCTTTTGATCTTCATTGTAACCCTAAAAAGGTTTCAGCCTTCAAGTCTAAAGCCATTATGCCTGGGAAAATCTCTCATCCTGATTGCTTATTTTCTTGAGTAAAGCTATATAATAGAGAGGTCAGTCATGAGTTAATTCTTGTTAACTCTTTTAGTTCACTTTTGTAAGAAGGTTATCAATTTTAAAAAAATTAAGAAAGTTATCAAAAAAATAAGATTTTCATTAAGTCCCAATTATTCATGGGCAGCTTGTGGGTTAGGAGGTATATATTAGAAAGAACATTGCAAGAAAATTGAAGCAGGATTTGAATACAGCTCTTTCTAATTTCCAGTTCTGGTGTCCTGTCTGCTAAAATCACATTGGTTCTGCTGCTTATAAGGTATATTGGGCAAATCATCTCTAACAGCTTCAATTTTCTCACCTGAAAAAGAATGGCATTGGACTAAGGTTCTTTCTAGTTCTTAAAATCTAATCTTTAAAAGATATTCTGATCTCTTTAATTATCTACTCCCTGTTCTCAGGGGAAAGTGTGGTATAGTAGAAAGAGAATTGGTCCTGGGGTCAGAGATCCTGGGTTTAAATCCTTAGTCCTTTTTTGTTCATTTATAAAATGTGATACCTGAGCCATATGGCTCCTGAGGTCTTTTCCAGCTCTACACCTATAATCTTGTAATTAGATTAAATCTTGGATATGTAATGTGTATTAGAATAGCCTTCTCAATCCAGACCCCACACACATATAACAATATTTTGTTCTTTTTCCCAGTATACCTCGGCACTGACATATGATGGTGTTAGGGTGATGGCAGAGGCCTTCCAGAGTTTGAGGAAGCAGCGCATTGATATCTCCCGTAGGGGGAATGCTGGAGACTGTTTGGCCAACCCAGCTGTACCCTGGGGCCAAGGGATTGACATCCAAAGGGCTCTACAGCAGGTGAGGAAAAGGAAGTGGGGCACTACTGCTCTAAGGGGTCAAACATGTAGTTTCAGGATCAAAGACCAACATGCAAGATAGAATTTCATTCAAATAAAATTCTATTCAATTCTCATGTCAGTTCCCATTCAAATAAGAACATGTCAGAACTCTATTGTTAGAAAAACACTATAGCCAAAGGGTTGTGTGTTTGTTTGTTCTAGCCTTAATAAATTTAATTTGGGGGGAAAAGTTAAATAATAAGCTGTAAAATCTTATCATGTCTTCTGCTATTGAAATGTTTTGAAACTTAAAAATCTCAGAACTGAAAGCACCTCAGATGTCATTAAGTCTGATGCCCTACCTGATAGATCAATTTTCTTCTCCAACATGCCCAGTAAGTGGTCATCCAGCTTCCACTTGAGAATTCAATTCTATTGTTAATAGCCGTTATTATTAGGAAGTGAAGAAATAAGTTCTTATATTGAGCTAAAATCTGCCTTTCCAGTCCTTCCCCCATTGGTCTCAGTTCTGTTCCTTAAAACTAATTGGAAAATAATGAATTCTTCTTTCCCAGATCAGCCTTTAAGCTATTTGAAAGACATCCATATCTCTCCACATCTTTTCTTCCTCATACACAACACGTCCAGTTTCTTTAACTGATATCCCTAAAATCTGATAACCAGAACAGGAAACAGTACTTTAAACATACTCCTAGAACAGAATAAAGTTGATTTTTTTGTACTAGACACTAAAAGGTTTTCTTTTCTCATAGAAAATATTTTAAGAATATAAGATAGAAAAAATATGAATAGCCCAAAGGAATGAATAAATAGTAGTGGAATAATAAATACTGTTATTGGTCAGGCTTTAGATTCGGGGGGAGGATTGAGAGGAGATTGGGTATTTTGATTGCAAAAAAATTGGCAAATATATTTTTCATGTCACCACTAATTAGTTCCCCTTACAAAAGTAATCATCAGTTGCTGTTTTAGCATGCAATGATATAGATGAAGATCAGTCAGAGGTACCCATAATATTTAGCTTGGAAAAGACATGAGAGTTGTATTCAAGTATCTGATGAGCTGTCATCATGTGGAACAAGAATTGGACTTACTCAGTTTGGCCCCAGAGGGTAAAATCAGAATCAATGAATGAAATTTTGAAGAGAAATAGATTTAGTATTAATGCCAGGAAGTCTTTTTTCTTATAATTAGAATATCCAAAAGTAGAAAAGGCTGTCATTGAAGGCAGTGGATTCTCCTCCAAGAAATACATTAAAGAAAAAGTTATGTGACTGCTTCTTGTGTGTAGTAATCAGAATCCTTATTCAGGTAAGCCAGATGGCTTCCAAGGTTCCTTCTAATGCCAGAAATCTATGATGGAGCTCCTGGTCTCTATCAAACCACATTTGATGGGCAATCACCTCTGCCTTTAGGTGACTGTACTTGAAGTCTGTTCACAAGACTGTATTTATCAGAGGTAGAGCTTGGCTCGCTGAGGAGAAGTTAAGGATTTTTGAATGAGGAACTGAATTTGTTAAATATTTCTGTTTCACTTTCCATGGTTCCAGCAACTATGGCCCCTAGGGAATTCAGCAGCAGCTGCTCTGCATTTCTACTGTGATTGACTGGGTTGCATTAAGTGATGGAGAAAATATGGGTTTGTCCTCTGGGACTAAAAGGATATGGATCATATAGAGAGAGACCAGGCTGATCACAGAAAGAATTTGCTATACTGAGTCATTGTCCATCATAAAATGGGATAAGAATAAACTAGCACGTCATCCCCAGCCATCTCTTTGCTGACACACTGGACTGTTTCTGAATCACCACAAATTGATGGCTACTTTTTCCATTTTTAAAGATGCTTTCATATGAATATATAGAACTTAATTTGCAATCTTTGAATTGGGAAGTTATTCAATGAGTTAGCAGAGAATTCACTAGAGTACAAGTTCTGAATCTGGATCTAGTCTCACCTCTGTCAATAACTAGCTATGTGAATGAATAATTCATTAAAGGTCTCAGATACAAAATTTCCTTTTCTGTACAAATGACCTCTGGCATTTTGCATTCTCAGGTCACTTCCAGCTGTGGCATTATCTGTTCTAAAATCTTTTTCACCTGTAATAGTCTGTGTTTGTTGATTTTTGCCCAAGTGCCTATGGTGACGGAGCTGTTTGCTCCTTTCAGTCTAGGGTTCACTGGCTGAGAAACATATCAGATCATTTGCGGAGCAAGTGCTGACCATAATACATTCCATGCATGATTTTGACCTCTCCCCCATTCAATTGCCTTACTGATCTCATTGCTTATAACTTCTCTCTTATGGAAAGATAAGAATCACCCTCCTCAGAAACCTATGACAAATCATCCATCATCCGATTTCCATTTGAAGATCTGATAGAATGACCAGCTACACCCTAAGACACCCTATGCTGTTTTGTTACAACTTGAGAAACAATGATCAGACTCCTACAATGCCAGATCACAAGTCACTATGTCCAGGGGCTCTGGTATTACCATTCTAACTAGTTATAGTTATACTATATACATATATATATATGCTCTAAAGTTATACTATATAGAGAGTATATATATACATACATATGTATATATAAAATTTGTGTAATTTTATATATTATATATAATAATATAATATAAAATACTTAACTAACTATAAATATAACTATAAAAATAACTATAAATATAAAAATAATGGTTTTATATTCCTGGTGAGGAAAAGATATTAAGAAAGACAGACAATTCAATAGACTTATCTAACCTACTTCCTTTGTTCTATTCCTATTATGGCCATTCTATTCCAAATCCACATAGACTTCTGGAGTAACTTGCAAATTGTCCTTCTTTCCTCCCTTTCTCCTTTCTTCACCCTCTGAGATACTGTAAGAATAACCTTATACACAATTTGTACCATATTATTTCTCATCTTAAATTATTAGTGACTCCCATTTATCTACCAAATAAAGGCCTGGCACTCAAAGCCCTCCATAATCTAGTATCAATCAACAAGCATTTATTTTAAGTGTATTATATTTCAAGTACTGGAAATATGAGAAACATTAATGAAACATTCCTTGTCCTCAGAAAACTTATATTTTATAGACAAAAAATGACACATAAAAACATTATAAATAAAGTGACTATTAATTAATACAAGGTAATTTGAGCTAGGATATTAGGAAGGGAATCATGTAGAATATGGCATTTGAGATGAATTTTGAAGGGAAATAGGGATTCTAAAGGGCAGATGTGAGGAGAAAATATATTCTAAGTACTGAGTAGCAATCTCTGAAAAGACAAAGATGGGAAATGGACTGTCATGTTAAACAAACAGTGATGAACAATTTGCATGGACTGGAGAAATAGCATGAAAGGAAATAATGTATGATTAGTCTGGAAAGGTAAACTAGAAGCAAGTTGTAAAGAAATTTAAATGCCAGACAGATGAATTTGTACTTAATCCTAATGGTAATAGAAAGTCACTATAGTTACTTTAGCAAAGAAATAGCATAATCACAACTGTGCTTTCAGAATATCATGACATCCATGTGGACTATGGGTTGGGAAAAGGAAAAATAATTGTATGGAAAATAATTGTAATGCTATTTCAATACTTCAGATAAAATATGTTGAGCTAGAGATGGTCTGGGAGAATGACCACATAAATGGAAAAGTATGTATGAATACAAAACATGTTAGAAGCACAATTCATGAAATTTGGCAACTAATTGGATGCATTAGGTGGATTGAGGAGTCAAGAATCACTCCAATTTTGTGAGCCTTTCATTACTGGAAGGGCAGGGCTTCCTTGAACAGAATAAATAGGGATATTCAGAGGAGGAACAGATTTGGGGTAAAGATGATGAGTGCTGTTTTTGACATGTTGAGTTTGCATTGTGTAATATAAATAATTCAAAATGTCTAATAATCAATTAGTATTGGTAGGGGAAAGAGGGTATAAGTATTATAATGTCAACTATGTACCAGACACTATGCTAAGTACTTTTATCTACAAATATTATCTTATTTGATTCCCTCAATGACTCTACAAGATAGATTGGCAATTGTGTTATTGTCCCCATTTTACAGCAAAGGTAAATGAGACAGAGAGTTACAGTGACTCAATGAAAAGTCGCATAGCCAATAAGTACCTGGGGCCATATTTTATGGGACTAGACCAAGATAAAAACTGTACTCCAGTCTTTCTAGATGTATAGATCTGAGAATCACTTATATGAAGGTGAATATTGAAGTAGTAGGTAGATTATTAGAGAGTAAGAAGAGAAGAAAGTCTGGGACAGAACTTCAGGATGCCTATACAATTAGGGGGCACAATGTGGATGATGATGGGAAACATCTCATTGAAAAAACAACTGATCTGAACAATAGATCCAAGAAAGGTAATTTTAAAATTATTGGACTATCTGAAAGCCATGATAAAAAAAGCCTAGACATTATCTTTTAAAATATCAATGAAAACTGCCTAATTTTCTAGAACCAGAAAGTAAAATAGAAATTGAGAGAATCCACCAATCATCTTTTGAAAGAGATCCGATGTTGAAAGCTCCTAGGAATATTATAGACAAACTCCAGACTTCCCAGATCAAAGAGAAAATGCTGTAGGCATCCAAAAAGAAACAATTCAAATACCAAATACCATGAAGCCAAAGTCAGAGTAACATAACATCTAGTAGCTTCTATAATAAAAGATCAGAAGACTTGAAATATGATGTTCTGGAGGGCAAAAGAGCTAGGATTGCAACCAAGAATCATCCACAAAACAGAGTATAATTCTTTTGAGGGGAAAAAGGGAGATGCATATTTAATGAAATATAGGACTTTTAAGCATTCATGATTAAAAGATCAGAGCTGAATAGAAATTTTGACTTTCAAATACAAGATACAAAAGAAAAATAGAAAGGTAAACAGAAAAGAAAAATCAGAAGAGATTCAATAATGTTTAATTATTTATATTCCTACATTGGAAAAGTGATATTTATAATGCCTAAAAACTTCCTCACTGTTAGAACAGTTAAAGGAGTATACATAGACAGAAAGAAGAAGTGTGTCAAAAGTAAAAGCATTATTACCTTAAAAAAATTAAAGGATGAGAAATAAGAATGCTTTGGGAGAAGAGGAAAGGGAGAAGTAGAATGGGATAAATAGCCCTGTATAAGAGAGCCCTGAAAAGAGATTTTACAGTGAAAGGGAAAGTGAAGAATGCAGTGAAGGGAGCACACGAACCTTGCTTTCATCAAAATTGGCTCAAAGAAGGAATAATATACACACTCAATCCTATATCTTATGATACAGGAAAGTAGGAAGGGAAGGGGATAAAAGAAAGTAGAGGAGAAGGGATGTTAATAGAAGGGAGGACATTTTGGGAAAGGTAAAAGTAAAAAGTAAAGGTAAAAGTAAAAAGTAAAGGTAAAAGGTAAAACCCTAAATATGATGTTCTGGAGGGCAAAAAAGTAAAAAGTAAAGGTAAAAGGTAAAAGTAAAAAGTAAAGGTAAAAGGTAAAATCCTAAATATGATGTAAAAGTCAGAAGCAAAATACTTTTGAGAATGGACAGGATAAAAAGACAATAGGATAAATAGGGGAAAATAGAAAGGAGTAAAATACACAGTTGATAATCATTATTGTGAAAACATTTTTCAAGTGAATTTCTCTGATAAACATTTCATTTCTCAAACACACATGTCTGTTTGAATCTACTGATTAAAATTTATAGAATTAAGAACCATACCTCAATCAATATATGGTTAAAGGATATAGACAGTCACTTTTCAGACAAATTAACCAAAGCTATCTATAGTCACATAAAAATACTCTACACCACTTTTGAGGAGAAAAACATAAATTTAAAAAATCTCTTAGCTACTACTTGTACACCTGTCACTTTGACTAATATGACAGAAGAGATCACAAATGTTGAAGGGTATGTAGGAAAATTGAAACACTAATGTATTATTGGTGAAAACTGAAATGTTCTAAAGATGGTTCTAGAAGTAGAAGGACTTAAACCATAGAGAAAAAAGAGACTGACTTCAAGAAAATGGAGCAATATGAGCAATCACAAAAGGAGGGAGGGAATAGAATTTTTTGTGGGAGCATGAGGAGATTGGGTAAATAATTAGTGTTAGAAAGTATCAAATGATAAGGTTAGATGTCACAGCATAGATCTGATTATACCGTCTTAAATGTCAGATGGGATAGTTTTGATTTGAGATCTGTAAGTCCTAAGGAGTTCTAAGGATACCATGAATAAGGGGTGCTTCAAAGCACCACCATATTCAAATAACCAGGCTGAGATAGGAAGGAATAATCCAGCTCTCTACTATCATTTAAAACCCATTCCAGTTATATAATTCATAACACAATGAGGTAAACAGTGAATAGGAGAGTTAGAAAAAATGAAGAGACAATAGATATAGTAGTTAGCATTAAAAATTCAAGAGTTCATGTGTCATCTATATGATCCTGGGAGATTTTATCACCTTTTTGAGCTTCTGTTTCTTGGCCTATAAAATCATAATATTGTTTGTCACCTGTTTTATGGGAGTCTTATTAGAATCAAATGAGATAATGCACCTTTAAAAGATAAATTACACAGAGCCAATTCAGGTAAATCTGATGATAATGATGTATAATTGGGAGCAGTGGACTCTAGGCATTAGTGAGTTCACATTTTAAGGGTGCATCAGAAAATCTGAAAGATGTGTAACAGTCAATTGGTAAATATTTATCAAAACACCCACTATGTGCCAGACACTGTGATGAGCACTAAGAATGCAAAAAGAGGGGAAAATAGTCTCCATATTTAAGGGGTTCACAATATGATTAATAATAATAATAATAATAGCTAATATTTGTATAATACTTACCATCAGGCATTGTTCTAAGAGCTTTACAAATATTATCTCGTTTGATCCTTACAACAACCTTGAAGTTAAGTGTTATTGCTATCCCCATTTCACAGCTAAGGAAACCAAGACAAACAAAAGTTAAGTTACTTGTCTAAGATAAACAGCCAGTAAGTATCTGAAGTATAGGCACAGCATTCTATCTGCTGTGTCACCTAGCTGCCTCCCAATAAACTAATATGTACAAACAAGATATGTATACAGTATAAAAGTAAATAATTAAGGGAAAGACGGCATTTTAATTAATTAAAGTTGGATCTCAAAGAAACAGAAACCAATAGATGGAGATGAGGAGGGATAGTATTCCACATATGGGAGACAGACTGAGAAAATGTCCAGAGTTGAGAGACAGAATATCTTGTTCATGGAATAGCCAGCCAATTACTGGATCAAAGAGTATCTGTTAAGGAGTAAGGTATAAGAACACAGAAAATGCAGCATTGGGCTAGGCTTTAAAGGACTTTGAATGCCAAGAAGACAAACAAAAATGCAACAGATGATTGACAGACCAGAGATGCATCTTCTGCCATTATTTTCATTGTTCCTCAACAAAGAGGTCAAAGTGATTGGACTATGGGAGCAGCAACAAGACATAGCCTTGCCCTGAGAACCAACCTCTCTCTCTTTTGCAAGGGGATGCCTGAAGCTAGATTATGGGAGCAGAAAGAAGGCGTTCACTGATGCTACTGGAGAATGATCAAACTATACTGCAAATGTGGAGCCTGTCCTTGAATGAGGGGCAGGGAAAGCATGAAGAACTTTGTTGCAAGGAGGAGATAGTATAGTTGTATGGATTTGATGTTGCTGAGTTGCATTCTTTGTCTGTGGGTGTTCCTTTGTGTTACATGTGTCCCTGAAGAAGTCTTACATATTCACCTATAATGTAAGTAATGTGAGATCTTAGACACAGAGAACACAAAGCAGTTTCTTTGCTGTATTAATCTGTCAGAATGTGAGTAAAAGCTGTGGGATGGACAGTATTCTTTCTCCCCTTGGATATATCTGAAGTCTTAGAACACTTATATAGTTCTTAATCTTCTTCCCATGGTCAGTAGTCCTATCTTTCAATATACAAAAGACTCAATCCTTTAAATGTGTATTTTTCTTTTTCATTTTCTAAAATGCAGTCATGGGTGATTTTTTTCATAGTCCTAAGGCTGTAGAGCAACAACAGATAAGAGGACTCCAGTTCATTTGATCTGTGTAGCAGTCATGTAAAGTAGGCAGATGAGAGGTCAGAATGTCCATTTTACACATACAGAAGCTGAGGTTTAGGGAGACTAAGAGCCCAGATTCACAAACTGAATCAGTGGCAAAGTCAGAACCTACAACTTGGGTTTCCAGTGCTCTTCCTATTACACCACACCACCTTATTAATTTAGCATTAAGAAAACATGATCACTTGCCCTAAGATAGATCCTGAGATTTCTATGAAGAAACTATCTTCATTATCCTCCTCCTTGTCACCAGTCTCATCGCTCTATCCTTCCCTCGGTTTTATCATCATGCATTTTCTGTGAGCACACATATTCTTGACAGCCAAAGCAGGCAAAGTGTTACAAATGGTCCTCCAGACAGCAACCATCCCATCCAGCCAATATAAAAGAATTATATTCACTTCTTCCTTAGACAGGCCCCATACTGGCTCCTGGCACCTCAAACAGGAAGCCCAAGGTGAAGTTTTCATTTTTCATTTGTAGAGTTGGCAAGTTCTAGAGAGGTGGGGGAACACCATGCTTGGCCTGAGAAAAATGGAACCAAGGAGAAATCCCTGCTCCATATCCATCTGATCTATCAAAAGGAGAGGCTAAGAAGGCTCTAAACCTGATGGATGTAATGTAGATGGTACAATTTGAGAAAATGGAATGCTCAATCCAATTTTGTACCTCTGCTAAATTGTAGCTTTACTGACAATGCCACAAACTTATTTATCAGGAATTCTCTCTCTTATTCTAGTTAGTCAAACAACAAGCAGGAATATTTTCATCTCTGAAAGGCAATTTGATGTATTAGGGGTAAAAATTTATCTTCTGATAGCAGAAAACCCAAATCCAGGCTCTAACATTTATTATCTATCAAGTAAAAGACAAATCCTTTAACCTCTCTTAATCTATTTCCTCATCATCTATTAGAGGAGATAGTTTGATTTGACTTAATCCAACAAACATTTATTAAATTCTTTTATGAGCAGAATATTGTGTCTAGTGCAATGAGAAATTCAGCATTTAGATAAAATGAGTGGTCCTTGCCTTCATAGAACTTTCATATGGCACAAAAACTTGCCATAATGCAAGATGAAGCATGATGAATTATCATAAATGTATAAAAATGTTATATTTGGTTTAAGAATCAAAAGGTTATTAGTAATTGGAGTGGGAGAGGAT
Source organism: Myrmecobius fasciatus (assembly GCA_023553655.1). Taxonomy (NCBI): domain Eukaryota; kingdom Metazoa; phylum Chordata; class Mammalia; order Dasyuromorphia; family Myrmecobiidae; genus Myrmecobius; species Myrmecobius fasciatus. The sequence continues at coordinate 15,361 of JAJPUD010011378.1, read as the reverse complement.
GAGGCTTCTTGGAGGACGAGGAAAGAGAATGGATAGAATGTGCAGACTGGAAGAGAGCATTCCAGAAGAATAAATAGTATAAGCAAAAGCATAAAGGGAAAGGTAATAGCTCCAGTTGATACAACTGTTTGGCTGGCACCTAGAGTGAATAATATGAGATAAGGCCAAAAAAGCTGAGTGGCACTGGATTGTAAACCACTCTGAATACTAGTCTGTATTTAAACTTTACTCTAGGCAATAGGTATTGGGTATGAAGCAAACTGGTCAAATCTGTTCTTAAAGATGAGTGTTCTGGTAACTTCTGTGATAGACTGGAATGAGAAAAGTCTGGAAGTGAGAAGAGCTATTGGAAGATTGTTGCCCAGATAACTGTAAAAATATGTGTACATATATTTGATTTGTCATATATTTAAATATAATTAACATGTATTAGACTACCTGACATCTAGGGAGGGAGTGGGGGGAAGGAGAGGAAAATTTGAAACAGAAGGCTTTGCAAGCATCAATGTTAAAAAATTACCATGCATATGTTTTGCAAATAAAAAGCTTTAATAAAAAAGGAAGATTGTTGCCCTAATTTCACCCAGAGATACTAAGGACTTTCTCCTTTCTAGAGTAATAGCAGTGAAAAAAATAGAGGCGAAATAGGTTTGATAGCTTTTGTGATGATAGATCCAAAAGATATGGCAACTAATTGAATAGAAGTATTAGGGAGAAGGTAGGATAATTTCAAGTTTTCAAATACAAGAGCTAAGTGCTGATTCCACTAACATAAAGAAAATCCTAAGGAAGAAAAGATTTTAGGAAAAGACAATAAACTCAATTTGGTATGTGTTGAGCTTGTGCTACTAGTCAAACATTCAGACAGATTTTTCCTATGAGGCATTTGAGATGCTAGTATGGAACTTCCTATAAAGATCAGGGCTAGAGATGTAGTTTTTGTAGTAATCTGCATAAAAATGACAGAGCACTTTGTCCCTGAATAATATATGTTCCTGAGGGTCTATAGTGATGTATCAGCCTGAAAATCAGAATACTCCCTTGAGCTCCACCATAAATTCAGTATTATTTCATTGGGCAAGTCAATTTTGAGACCAATTTCACTGTCAAAAAAAGAGGGGAGGAGGACATGAATGGGACTGTGTTAAATGCTTTCCAAATACCCTTTTAGTTCTGATACTATATTCTAAAGTCCTATCTCTGAAATTCCTATTTAATGTACTAAGATCACTTCTAGTCTTGAGAAAGGCTATGCTTCTGAATGAGTGGTTCATTGAAACTGAGGTACAATCTCTTCTCAGGTACGGTTTGAAGGTTTGACTGGAAATGTACAATTTAATGAGAAAGGGCGACGGACCAACTATACCCTTCATGTAATAGAAATGAAACATGATGGCATTCGGAAGGTAAGGAACATTATGTTTTTGGTTCCCAAAGGAGAGAACTAGACTTCTAGCCATACACTATTGAGTTCTCTTCCCCTTTTCTATTGTGACTCTGGAAGGCAATGCAGTGTATTGAAAGTAGCTCAGGACTGGAATTTAGGAACCCGAATTCCTTGTCCTGACTTGACCACTTCCTAGATGAGGAACTTTTGGCAAGTTGTATTTAATCTCAATTTTGCCTTCTATAAAATGGGATAGATATGAAGATCAAATTGTCTAAGAAAGTTTTCTTCAAGTAATAACATGGTATACATAGACAAACAATTATTATTGTTGAGTGATTATAGTATTCTCCAATTCAAGTGGATTATTTTCCCAGGAATTTAAATGTCTTCCCATACAGAGGAAGATAAGTGTACTTGTTTTTTATTCACATATTTTTATTTTTTTTAATAAAGCTTTTTATTTACAACACATATGAGTGATTTTTCTACATTGACCTTTGCAAAAACTTTTTTCCCAAGCTTTTCCCCTCCTTCCCCCCACCCCCCACCCGTAGATGACAGGTAATCTAATACATGCTAAATAGGATAAATTATATGACAAATACAATACATGTATACATATCTATACAGTTATCTTGCTGCACAAGAAACATCAGATCTAGAAAGAGAAGAAGAAAAAACAACCTAAGAAGGAAAACAAAATGCATGGAAATATTCACAGAAAGTGTTAAAATGCTGTGTTGTGGTTCACACTCAGTTCCCACAGGCCTCTCTCTGGGTGTATATGACTATCTTCATCGCTGAACAATAGGAACTGGTTTGAATCACATCATTGTTGAAGAGAACCATGTCCATCAGAATTGATCATCGTATAGTCTTGTTGCTGTGTATAATGTTCTCCTGGTTCTGCTGATTTCACTCAGCATCAGTTCATGCAAGTCTCTCCAGGCCTCTCTGAAATCGTCCTGCTGGTCATTTATAACAGAACAATAATATTGCACAACATTCATATACCATAATTTATTCAGCCATTCTCCAATTGATGGGC
>JAJPUD010011378.1:0-12523 GCA_023553655.1 Myrmecobius fasciatus | reverse complement strand
GGGACACTGATACATTGTTGGTGGAACTGTGAACGGATCCAACCATTCTGGAGAGCAATCTGGAACTATGCTCAAAAAGTTATCAAACTGTGCATACCGTTTGACCCAGCAATGTTTCTACTGGGCCTATATCCCAAAGAGATTTTAAAGGAGGGAAAGGGACCCACATGTGCAAAAATGTTTGTGGCAGCCCTTTTTGTAGTGGCAAGAAACTGGAAATTGAAAGGATGCCCATCAATTGGAGAATGGCTAAATAAATTATGGTATATGACTGTTATGGAATATTATTGTTCTGTAAGAAACAACCAGCAGGATGATTTCAGAGAGGCCTGGAGAGACTTGCATGAACTGATGCTGAGTGAAATCAGCAGAACCAGGAGATCATTATACACAGCAACAAGACTATACGATGATCAATTCTGATGGACATGGTTCTCTTCAACAATGATGTGATTCAAACCAGTTCTTATTGTTCAGCGATGAAGATAGTCATATACATCCAGAGAGAGGCCTGAGAGAACTGAATGTGAACCACAACACAGCATTTTAACGCTTTCTGTGAATATTTCCATGCATTTTATTTTCCTTCTTAGGTTGTTTTTTTTTCTTCTCTCTTTCTAGATCTGATGTTTCTTGTGCAGTAAGATAACTATATAGATATGTATACATATATTGGATTTGTCATATAATTTATCCTATTTAGCATGTATTAGATTACCTGTCATCTAGGGGTAGGGGTGGGGGGAAGGAGGGGAAAAGCTTGGAACAAAAAAAAGCTTTTGCAAAGGTCAATGTAGAAAAATCACTCATGTTTTGTAAATAAAAAGCTTTTAATAATAAAAAAAGATTTATGATATTGTAGATGTGGTTACCTCACTACTGATGCTGATTATAATTCTTTATACTATGTACTTTTTGTTGCTCTGGAAAAAGAAAAAAAAGAAAAAAAGACAATCTTAGGGTTGGAAGGGCCCTTTGAATCTATGCAGTCCAACCTATATGTGAACAAGATTCCCTTCTACACCTTCTAGTATTTGCTTATAATCTTTAACGAAGAGAAACTATTACCTTTAAATGTATACCTTTACTTAAAAGTAAAAAGCTTTTTTTTTACTTTCGAAGTATTTTCAATTAATAAGTATTTGTTTTTTCACCCTGTTCCCTCACTCTCTCTCCAAGTTGGAAAAAAAAAGTAGAAAAAATCCTTTGAACAAATACACATCATCAAGCAAAATAAACTTTCTCTTTGGCTATATCCAAAAATGTTTTTCTCATTCTGCATCTTGATAGCTCTCACTGTAAAGTTATTTTTGTTTGTTTGTTTTTCTCTTACATTAGAACTATGAATAACACTTTGAAACTTTTGTCCATTGCTATAAATGCTGAACTTTAGATTCAAGGATAACAAATGTTATCCTTGAATTCCTTCTCCATGGCAGCCCTTGATATGCCTAAAGACAGTAACCATATCTATCTAAGTCTTGTCTTCTTCAGAACAAACATCTCCCTTTGACACGACCCAGCAAATGGCTTTTCTCCATTCATTTGCCCTCTGTTGGATGATTCCAATTTTATTAATATCCTTTCTATAATGTGGCAATCAGAATTGCACATGCTACATCAGATTTTATTTCACCAATGCATAGCCTAGTGGGACTATTATCTCCCAATTGCACCCCACTTTGACTCTACTGTGTACTCCACTTTGTACTCCAATTGTCTCCCACTGTGTCGCCATTCCAGTCTTCTTTCTTCTTATTCACCGAATCACATGGCATTGTCTATATTTTGTTCCTTAGACAAGGTCCACTTTGTCTTCAGATTCCAAGAATTTTTACTGGCTATCCTCCATGCCTGGAGCATTCTCCTTCTTTATCTCCACATTCTGGCTTCCTTCAAATCCTGGTTATAATCTCATTATCTACAAGAAGCCTTTCCTAATCTCCCTCAATGTTAGTGTTCTCCTTTTATTGATTAATGCCAATTTATTCTGGGTATAGATTTGTTTCTATTTAATTGTTTTCATATTGCCTCACTCATTGAGCTCCTTGAAAACAGGAAATTTTTTTTGCCCTTTTATCTCCAGGGTTAACCTCACTTTTTGTCACATAGTTGGTGCTTAATAAATGTTTATTGACTGATTATCAATACAACTTAAAATCATATTAGCTTTGGTTTCTATATTATTCTATTGATTCTAATTAAGCTTGAGGTCTGTGAAAACACAGAGATCTTTTTCAAATCAGCCTCTGTTTAACCATCTCTTATTCCCCCTCCATCTTACACCTGTGAGATTCATTTTTGGACACAAGTCAAAACTTGTGCGTTTATTCTTATTAAATTTCATCTTATTAAATTTGGCCTATTCTTCTAACATGTCAAAATCTCTGGATTTTGATCCTGGCATCTAGCACATGAGCTCTCTTCCTCCTAGTTTTATGTCATCTACAAATTTGATAAGTATGCCATGTATTTATAGTTCATAAATTTAGGATTGCAAGAAACTTTTGACATTTTATAATCCAATACCTTCATTTTACAAATGAGAAAACTAAGACTCAGAGATTGTGATGACCAAACTCACAGGCAGTATTTAACAATAACAGTATCTGGACCCCAATCTTCTAACTACAAATCCAAAACTCTGTGTATGGCTTCATACTGCCATACCACTTAGATATCCAGATTATTTGTGAAAATATTAAACATCAGAAATTCCTAGGGCTTTTCACTAGAAACTTTTTTTCAAATTGATATCAGCCCTTCAATGATTATACTTTTCATCCAGTAATTCAGACAGTTCTGAATCCATCCAGGTATACCATCATTGAGCCCACATCTTTCCATCTTGTCCACAAATGACATGACAAACCAATTTAGTAATTATCTCAGAAAAGAAAATAATCTGTCTTTGGGATAGAATGCCATCCACATCTAAAGAGAGTAGTAGGGAGACTGAATACAGATAAAAACATTATTTTTACCTTTTTTGTTTGTTTTCATGTGTTTTTCCTTTTGGTCTGATTTTTCTTGCACAATGTACAAATGGAAATATGCTTAAAAGTATTACACACATTTGACCTATATGAGATTGCTTGTTTTGGGGATGAGAGAGGGAAGGGGAGGGAAGGTAGAGAAAAATTTGGAATACAAAGTCTTACAAAAATGAATGAAGAAAACTATCTTTGCATATATTTGGAAAAAATAAATAATATTGAGAGAAAAAGTAGAAAATAATCTGTTAGAATTCATTTTTATGAAACCATATTGATTCTTTGTGATTCCTGTTCCCTTTACACAGTATTCACTAATCATTGATTTTAGAATTTTATCTGGAATCAAAGTCGAAATTCACTAGTCCATACTACAAAGTACAATTTTCTCACCTTTTCTATAAATCTGAACAATGCTTGCTCATCTCCCATCATTTGGCATCTTTTCCATTTTCAATACTCTTTCAAAAATCAGTAGCAATGGCACGACAATTATATTTCTTTCATTGTCCCAGAATATAGTTTTAGGAGTCCAGTAATTTGTACTCTTAAAGGACAGATGCTCATTTTCTCATAAATCTTGGGTTTCAACTTTCTATTAGCCATGTCTGTTCTTTGCAATGTAAAAATTATGCTTCTTTTTAGGAAAAATAGAAGCAGAGCAAGGATTTAGTAGTGCTATCTTTTATCTGTAATGGTTTAGTGGCAGTGGATACAGTGCAGAAACCTATAGTAAGGAAGATTCATTTTCCTGAGTTCAAATCTGGCCTCAAACACTTATAATTGTGTGGCCCTAGATCAGTCACTTAATCCTATTGCCTCAGTTTCCCCACCTGTAAAATGAGATAAAGAAGGAAATGGCAAATAACTGCAGTATTTTTTGCCAAAAAAAAGAAACAAATGGGATCCAAAGACTTGAACACAACTGAGCAACAATCTTTTTCACACAGTAGTGTTACCTCTTCTTGGGTCTACTTTTTCCCAATATAGATTTAAAATTCTTTATTTTTTTTCTTTAATATCCCTTGTCAGCTTCAGTTCATTCTGATCTTTAGAGTGACTAACACTGTCATTACCAGACTGCAGCATTTTTTTATTTATTCTTAAGTACCTGATCTTACTTCTGTCTTCTGTACATCTTATCTTAAACATCTTCTCTCATCTTAAACAAAGAGCTCTCTCTGTATCCATACTCATCTCTTGAAACAGCTTTTTCTCCTTATCAGAATTTTTCTTATTTCCTCATATTTTCATTTTGAGATATGTCAAATATCCCCATAGAAATTTAATGCATGATTTCATTTTTGTGATCTCCATAACTTACAACACAATAGTATTCTCCCTCCCTAATTATTTTATGTTTATTTTCATTTTCTTTATATATTTTCTATTTATACTGATATATGTATTGGTTATCTTCCCTTGTAAGAATGTAAACTCCTTGAGAAGAAAGATTGTTTCATTCTTTGTATTTGTTTCCTTAGCACCTCCTACAGTGCCTAACACATAGTAGATGCTTAATTAAAGGCTTGTTGATCAAGGGAATGATTCTTCTCTATTCTTTCTTTTAACCTTTTGAAATCTCCTTTCCTCAAATATATATGTTCCATATCACCTGAAATATATTCTTCCCAAATCCACTGGCCCCTTTTCTGATTTTGATCCTCTCTTGTACTCAGGAAGTCCAGTTTTCATTTGTCAGACTCACCAATCCCCTATTGGAAGTATTTCCATCTTGGTAGAATGGGAGATTTAGCCTTCGAGAAGCCAGGGTTGTCTGTAAGATATATTGGAGCATAAAAGTAGTGCTTTAACAGAAGGTATAAGGGAATGACCAAAAACAGCAATCATTCTCATTCCTTTTGGAATTAAATACAATCAAAAAATCAAATAGGACAGAGCCTGGCACATAATAGATATGTAACAAGTGTTTATTAAGTGAGTAACTGGTCTCTCACCTAAACTATTGCAAAAGTTTCCTAATCACTTTCTTTGAATTCATTCTCTTCCCCTTCCAGTATATTTTGTTCTTTTACTCACAGCAATAATCTTAATTTGAGAATATCAGTCTCTTATTTCAAAACTTTTAGCAACTTTCTTTTGTTGTCAGAATAACATCCATATTCTGAAGACTAGCATTCAAGACCTGCCATAGTCTTTCCATCATCAGCAGAGTATTGTGATGTGGATGTAATTATCCTTTTTCATTATAGAAAGGGTTGTTAGAGAGGGAAAGAATGAGATTTATTTTGTTTAGTCTCAAAAGGCAGAACTAGGAATAAGGCATGAAAGTTAAAGGGTATTAGATATCACCTTTTTGTATGAAAAACTTCCTAACAATTCATATCTAATCCAACTCCCTCATTTGACAGAAGAAGAAACTAAAGTTAAGGGCTACTAAATAACTTATAATTGTACAGATAGCTAGGATACATTCAGGACTCAAACCCAAGTCTCTGGATTTTAATTCCATTGTTCTTATCACTATGTTGTACTACCTATCTTGAAACTTATGAGAGCTCATGAGCTTTCCATTCAAGTAAAGTTGGAGTAACCACTTGGGTACATTTGATAGATTATTTATGATTCAGTTAGACACTAGAATATATGACTGCAAGTCCCCTCCAAATCCTGAACTCAATCTTTCTTAAATGTCAAGCAGAGGGCTACCTTTCAGTAACCTTCAGAATAGGAAGCACTTAAAAAACTGCAGCAACTCAAGCTGGCCTTGTCTATGAATGATATTGCCTGGGAACTAATCCAAATCTGAAGTCATTTTTGTCCTCCTGAGGCAAGGGGCCAGAAGGAATGTTTCTTGTTTTCAATAAATGCCAGAGTCAGTGGTCCCAAGGAGATATCAAGTCACCCATTCTGTGGCATCCCAGAGGAGTCATTAGGTAACCATGGAATCTTGAGGGTTTTAGATGCTGAATGGCAAATCTGCCAAAATTCCACCAAGATGGAATGAATATATATAATGAAGAGATTTTGTGTCAGTCATCTGGGGGGTCTAATAATTATGGAGAGGCTTAACTCCAGAAAAGTTGTCTGATGATGCACCCTAAATTGCAGAGATTGTATTTCAAGTAACATTATAACTTTAAGCAAGTCATTTCTCTTTCCTCATGTGGAAAATAGGAAAATTGATGTTTCTACCTACTCAACATGGTTTTCAGGAAAGTACTTTGAAAATTTGAAGATATGCATATATGTATAAATGCAATATATGCATGTGTTATTATTATCTTTGTCATCATCATTTTCCAGATGAAAATAACAATTCCTTCCCTATCCACTTCACAGATTGGTTTTGAGAATCAAATAAAGTACTGTCTATTAAAATGCTCTATAAAATGTAAGGTGTTTTATGGGAAAATATTGTGAAATATTCTCATTGTATGTTTTTTACTATCTTCTTACTAACAGATTGGTTACTGGAATGAAGATGACAAGTTTGTCCCTGCAGCCACTGATGCCCAGGCTGGTGGTGATAACTCTAGCGTCCAGAACAGAACATATATTGTCACAACAATCCTAGTGAGTACCAAGGTTTAGAGCAGTCAGTCTATCAGTAAGCATTTATTAAGTACCTACTATATGCCAAATACAGTCCTAAGTGAATCCAGAGAAAGGCAAAAGGCAAAGTTAAAAATCTGTATTCCCAAAGAGTTCACAGTCTAATGGGGGACATAGCATGCAAACAATTAGGTACAAATAGCATACACAAAGGATACATTGAAGACAATCAGCATAGGAAATTCAATAGCTTTTAAGGAGATCAGGTAATATTTATTGTAGAAACTGAGGTTATAGCTGAGATTTGAAAGAAGTAACAAGTCTGGCTGTGGCTTAGGTCTGGATAGGGGTCAAACTTAAGTGTAATAGAAAAAACACAGGACTTGCAGGCAGATCTGGGGTCATTTAGCAGCAACTAGATATGTGACCTTGGATAAACTTTTTGGAAGTTAATAGGACTTGAAGCTAGAAGTGATTTCAGAGATCACCTAGTTCAAGCCCCTAACTTCAAAAGTGAGAAAACTGAGACTTGAAGAAATGAAATGACTTAACTCATATTATACAGGTGATAAACAGCAGAGGTAGGATTCCTACCTAGAGCATCTGACATCAAATCTGATTTTCTTTGTTTTATACCACCCTGTTTCATCTGGATCTCAGTTTCCATATATGTAAAATAGGAATATTAATGACTGTACCTCACAGGATCATCATAAGAGCAAATGAGAGAAAAAACAGGAAATTACTTCACAAATAATAAAAGTATGTATTGTTTAACTGTAAAATGCTTCTCTCTCTTTTTCCCCTTTTCCAGGAAGACCCCTATGTGATGCTGAAAAAGAATGCCAATCAGTTTGAGGGCAATGACCGCTATGAGGGTTACTGTGTGGAGCTAGCAGCTGAGATTGCCAAACATGTAGGTTACTCTTATCGACTGGAGATAGTCAGCGATGGAAAATATGGTGCCCGAGACCCTGACACAAAGGCTTGGAATGGCATGGTGGGGGAACTGGTCTATGGGGTAAGTTCACCAAAAAGTTGAATGAGTTTGAAATCAAGAATTTGGACAAGGTAACTGGTACCTTCTAAAAATTATGGGTCCCTAGTACCTGTTGATAGGAGATTCATTGCCCAACTTCTCAGCTTGTATAACCTATCGCCATATTCATGAAGACCTTAAAGCAGAATGGTATTATGAAAAAAAAATATTCTCTTGAGGCCCAAAAGACCAAACTTACATTTCATCTCTTATACTCAATATCTATGTGAACTTAAGTAAATCACATAATCTCTGTGGGTCTCAATTTTCTTATTTGTAAAATGATGAGGTTGAACTAAATGATTTCTGATATCCCATCCAATTCTAGAGCCAAAAACATCTAAGGACTTAGATCATAATAGAAGAAGAATTAGAGTTAATACTGAGAGCAGAGTCTAACAACATCACATTTTTAAATTGCTTTTTTCAACATTCACTTTTGCAAAATTTTGCATTCCATATTTTTCTCCCTCCCTCCTTCCTACCCCTTTCCATAGAAAGCAAGCAGTTTAATATAGGTTAAGTATGTACAATTCTTCTAAATGTATTTCCATACTTATGCTACACAAGAAAAATCAGATCAAAAGTCAAAAGAGAAAAAAAAACAAGTGAACAACAAAAAAGTGAAACTACTATACTTTGATCCACATTCTATCTTCGTAGTTTTCTCTCTGGATATAGATGGCACTTTCCATCCTAAGTCTATTAAAATTGCTTTGAATCACCTCATTTTTGAAAAGAGCTAAGTCCACCAGAGTTGATCATCACATAATCAACATCATCACTTTTTATGTGTCCCCTGGCAAATCTTTTTTTCTTACTTAGCCTCAGTTTCCTCACCTATAAAATAAGGGTAATAATCCCTGAATTGCTTCTTTCATAGAATTGCCATAAGAATCAAGGAAAATAATAGGCATAAAGAGCTTTATAATCACAAGATACCATTTACATACAGTATGATCATTATTTATAGACATGTCCATTGACTTATTCCTAGAGTAAGGGCAAGTCAAGAGTCTTGGACTTATAATCCAGTGGTACAATGTCTGTTAGCACTGTAACTCTCAAAGTATTCTATGTATATTAGCTGTTCCTAATAGTCCTAGTCTGAAATTGGTAAAGTAGAAAAAGCACCATATTTGAATTAACTGATGAAGGTTCAAATTTCCACTCTGTTACTTTCTGGTTGAAACTATTTACATTCCCTGGACCTATTTCCTCACCATTAAAATTATAGGGAAAAAGGTTGGATGATGTTATATCTATGGTCTCTCCAGTTCCAACATTTTGTTCTGTGTTCTAAGATTCCCTCTGACTAACATTTTATAATCTGTGTTAGTAAAACTTACAAGATTACTATGAAGCATATGTTGGAAGAAAATAATAGTTACTCCATTCACATCTAGCTCCTGAAAGGCATTTAGCAAAAATGACCTGCTTTAAAAGAGATTAGTTAATGTGTTCTTTCAGTTGAAGCATCATTTTAATTATCTAGATAGAGGCCACTTCCCTAAAATAAGATATCTTTGAAAGTTAAAGAATTTGTAGCCATACACTGGATCATTCTACATGAAAATGAGTCAAAAGTTTAAATGAGTTAAAAATCATAATTCACAGTTATATTGCAAATTGAGATTTTCAAAGCATTTTACTCATAACCCCAGGAGGTAGATAGTGCAACTATTGTTATCCTCACTTTACAGATGAGGGAACAGGTACAGAGATAAGTGAATTAGCTTGTTCATGGTCACAACAGCTAGTCTTTCTATCAGACTTCAAGATTATTATTATACCCTATATCTGCCAAGGGAAAGTCAGGATCTATATGAGCAAAACTACAAAACACTCTCCACACAAATAAAGTCAGATCTAAACAATTGGAAAAACATCAAGTGCTCTTGGATAGGTCGAGCGAATATAATAAAGATGGCAATACTACCTAAACTAATCTATCTATTTAGTGCTATACCAATCAAACTCCCAAGAGATTATTTAACTGACCTAGAAAAAATAACAACAAAATTCATCTGGAAAAACAAAAGGTCAAGAATTTCAAGGGAATTAATGAAAAAAAATTGCAAATGAGGGTGGCCTAGCTGTACCAGATCTAAAACTATATTATAAAGCAGTGGTCACCAAAACCATTTGGTACTGGATAAGAAATAGATTAGTGGATCAGTGGAATAGGTTAGGTCCACAGGACAAAATACTCAATGACAATAGTAATCTAGTGTTTGATAAACCCAAAGACCCCAGTTTTTGGGATAAAAACTCACTATTTGACAAAAACTGCTGGGATAATTGGAAACTAGTATGGAAGAAATTAGGCATTGACCCACACCTAACACCATGTACCAAGATAAGGTCAAAATGGATTCATGATCTAGGCATAAAGAATATTATAAACAAATTAGAACAATGTAGGATGGTTTACCTATCAGACCTGTGGAGGGGGAAGGAATTTGTGACCAAAGAAGAACTAGAGGTCATCATTAATCACAAAATAGATAAGTTTGACTATATCAAGTTAAAAAGTTTTTGTACAAACAAAATGAATGCAGACAAGATTAGAAGGGTAGCAGTAAACTGGGAAAATATTTTCACATCCAAAGGTTCTGATAAAGGCCTCATTTCTAAAATATATCAAGAATTGACTCAAATATATAAGAATTCAAGCCATTCTCCAATTGATAAATGGTCAAAAGATATGAACAGACAATTTTCAGATGAAGAAATTGAAACCATTTCTGGTCACATGAAAAGGTGCTCCAAGTCACTATTGATCAGAGAAATGCAAATTAAGATAACTCTGAGGTACCACTACACACCTGTCAGATTGGCTAAAATGACAGGAAATGATAATGATAACTGTTGGAGGGGATGTGGGAAAACTGGGACACTGATACATTGTTGGTGGAACTGAACGGATCCAACCGTTCTGGAGAGCAATTTGGAACTATGCTCAAAAAGTTATCAAACTGTGCATACCATTTGACCCAGCAGTGTTTCTACTGGGCCTATATCCCAAAGAGATTTTAATGGAGGGAAAGGGACCCACATGTGCAAAAATGTTTGTGGCAGCCCTTTTTGTAGTGGCAAGAAACTGGAAATTGAAAGGATGCCCATCAATTGGAGAATGGCTGAATAAATTATGGTATATGAATGTTATGGAATATTATTGTTCTGTAAGAAACGACCAGCAGGACGATTTCAGAGAGGCCTGGAGAGACTTGCATGAACTGATGCTGAGTAAAATCAGCAGAACCAGTAGAACATTATACACAGCAACAAGACTATATGATGATCAATTTTGATGGACATGGTTCTCTTCAACAATGATGTGATTCAAACCAGTTCCTATTGTTCAGCGATGAAGATAGTCATAAACATCCAGAGAGAGGCCTGTGGGAACTGAGTGTGAACCACAACACAGCATTTTAACGCTTTCTATGAATATTTCCATGCATTTTGTTTTCCTTCTTAGGTTGTTTTTTTTCTTCTTCTCTTTCTAGATCTGATGTTTCTTGTGCAGTAAGATAACTGTATAGATATGTATACATGTATTGTATTTGTCATATAATTTATCCTATTTAGCATGTATTAGATTACCTGTCATCTAGGGGTGGGGGTGGGGGGAAGGAGGGGAAAAGCTTGGGAAAAAAAAGTTTTTGCAAAGGTCAATGTAAAAAAAATTAATTGATTAGATTGAATACACTGGTTATTATTATAGCAGTTAATAAAGGAAATATCATATTTGCAAAAAAAGATTATTATTATTCCCACACTCTAAAAGAAGTTTCATTTCTTTTTCATAATATTCTTCCATTAACAAATGATGATTCACTAAAATCATCAATTTGATCTTTTTTATAGCGGAATAGGAGAGGTAAACTGAGAATAAGCTAAGATGATTGGGAGGGATGGATTTTGTAAAACCTTAAAATATGAACTTCTATGTGAATTCCTTTGGCCTCAGTTTTATACAAGTCAAATTTGGAGAAAAGGTGGGAGAAATTCAGCCTTTTCTTAAACCAACATAGTAATTTTTACAAAGGAGCAGACTTCCAATTGTATTGAATAAATATATTTCTCAGGGAATGGGTAGCAGTCAGATGAAACATAGCAAGGCACTCCACTACCTCCAGCATCTGTCAGAATTAAGCCTCTCATCTGGGCCATTGTTTTGGTGTGCTGCTGTAACAGAGTGAAGCTGTCAGCATGGAATAGAGACTCATGGTCAAGGCTCTTGATTTGAAAGCAAGTATTATGACATCATTTCCATATGTAATGTAATCTTTTTGGATTTTTGAACCAGCAGAATTATGGAATACCCCATGATGAAATACCCTATAGCAGCAATTCATTCCCTTTTTTGTGAAATAGACCATTTTTGGCATTATAGTAAAGCCTATGGCTCCTTCCTAGAATATTTTAAATGCACAAAATAAAATACATAGGGTTAACAAAGGAAAAAAATAATTAATATACAGTTATCAAAAAATTTTTTTTCAATTCACCACAGATCCAAGATTAAAAAAATTCAAAAATGCCCTTTGGGAATCTGTTTTGGGTGGCTGGATTCTATAATTTTAAAAGAATTAAATTCTATTTTCTGAACAGCACCTCTAATTCCATCAAAGAGGAAAAGAAGGTGAGAGTTGGACTTTAGAGAACTGCTGAACAGTCAAAATGGTCCAATTATCCTTACAGGATTGTGAATTTTCCATCACTGGAGACCTTCAGATAGAGACTGCATAACCACTTTTCCAGGGATATTGTAGAAAATATTCTATTAGGTATAGGTTTGACTAAATGCTTTCTGAGTTCTTTCCAGTTTGGGGGATTCTAGGATTCCATTGCTTGAGCCATTATCATCTTCTCTCCAAGAAACCTATTGCCAACAATAGCAATATATGTAGGATTTCCTTAGGTGAGTGAAAGAACTGAATCTCAGACTCCAGAACCACCATTACCC
>JAJPUD010011377.1:42595-55005 GCA_023553655.1 Myrmecobius fasciatus | reverse complement strand
CGCGGGGCAGCCGGGTGGGGCGACGGGGCCAGCCAAGGGGCCCCCGAGAGCGGGGCCGACCCGATCGGGTCCCGGGCGCATCCCTGCGGGTATCCCCGCCGGCCCGGCTTTTGTCTCCGCGTCGTCTACGCGGCCCGCGGTTCAGGCTGCAGCTCCCGGCCCCGGGCTCCCGCCTCCCCTCCCCCCGCCAGGCTTTCCCCCGGGCATCCCCCCGCCTTGTCCGCGCCCTCCTCCTTCGCCTCCGCGTCCCCTCGCTCCCCGGACCGGCTTGAGCGCCCGCCCCAGGCTCCCCCCGGTCGGCGTTCTGGGTTCCGCCTTTGTGCTTTGGGCTCCGGGGCCGCGGCTTGAAACAAAGGCGGCGGGCCGGGGGCCGGGGCCCAGGTCTCGGCCGGCCGCGCCCCCTCCTCCTGAGCTCCCTCCCTTCTCTCTCCCTCCGCCCGCCGAAAGCAGCAGAGGAGCCGAGAACAAAAGGCGCGGGGGGAGGGGGAGGGGGCGCCGCGTGTCCCGGGCGGGCGGGCGGACGGGCACAAAGCCCGCGGCCCGGGGGAGGACGACGAGAAAGACCACGGGGAGGTGGCGAGGCCAGCCCGCGCCATCCCGGCCCCGGCCCGGTCCAAAGAGCGCACCCACCTGTCCATTGGCCTTGGCTGGGGCCGCCTCGTCGGCGCTCACGTCGCCCCGGGGCGCTTTGGAGCTCTGGCTGCCCATGGTCGGGGGAAGTGGGGGGGTGGGTCTGCAGCGCGGGGCGCCCGCGTCAAGGGACGCCCCGAGGGAAGGGGGAAGGGGGAGGCTGGCTAGGGTAGGGAGCAACCCCGGGCGCTGCTATAGTCGGCCAAGCGAACTCTGGGGGGGGGAAGCGAAGGGGGTACCCAGATGCAGCCCCCAGGTTCAGCCACTCCGCTCCGCGCCGGAATGCCGCCCGCCGCCCGCCGCGACGCTTAAATAGCACCGCGAGCCCGGGGGGGCGTGACCGTCCATTTAAATAAGCACCCAATCAAGGGACGGGGGTGGGGCCCGAGGCGCCCCCACCTGCACAACCCGCAGCTTGGAGTTCCAAGCCCCCTCGCCCCTCCCCGTTCCTCCCACCCCTTCCACCCCCCTAAAACCAAAGCCTAGGAAAAGTGGGGGAGGGGGTTGGGTGTGAGAATCAAGATCACAGTAGAGGGAGCAGAATTCTTAGACATCACTTTAAGTAGAGGATGTCCCGGCGCGGGGGGGGCGGGGGGGGTAAGGGGGAGCGATGGGCATTAAGGAATACAAGGGCTTATGACATAATTTGATTTGAGCAGGAGGAAAGGGCTTTTTAAAAAGAGAGGACCGACCTGAGGGTCACTTAAAGAAGAGAGAACCCTCAATGAGAGAGGGGGTGTCCTCAAGATGTGGGGACCTTTGGATTTCCTAAAGGAAGGACAGGATGAGGGATCCTCGTAAGGAGAGGTGCAGGTCCGGAGGACCTTTATGGAAAAGGAGAGATTATCACAGGAAGAAAGAATCTGAGCCCGTCTAAAGGAAAGGGGAGAGTTTAGCTTTCTCTGGGGTCTTCTTGGACCTTGAGTCACGGAGGGGTGATGTCTCTTCTTAAGGCAAGAGTAGGAATGAGAATCTTCCCTCCCTAAAGGGGAGCCACCATACCCTCCCCAAAGGTCTTATGACCCCAGGGTCACAGTGATGTACATATGGTGGGGGGGAGGGGAAGTTGTTCAAGAACTAGACCATCCTCCTCCTCCTTCAGACTCCCAAGCTCTCTCCTTAGTTCTGCCAGGTCCTTCTTTAGTTTCTAAAAATGAGGAATCCATTGGGCACAAGCAGGGGAAGAAAGTTCTTCCTCCTGACCTTGGCCAGAGGAATTGAGGGGAATCCCCCAAGGAGATTAGCTGACCAGCTCCATCCAGGCATTATTTCCTCTGGCCTTCAAATCAGGAATCCTATGTTTTTGTCCTTCCTTTCTTTGCCACCAATTCTGGTGTCATTGATTAAGTCCCTTCCTTTTGGGGAGGAAGGGTTCATTTTCCACCCGTATACAATGAGATCTCTTTTGGCTGACTCGATCTAAATCTTGATAAATCTTTGCCCACTCAACCCGAGCAGGGGTCTCTCTGTGATCAAGGATAAGAACGGGGTACATTCCTCACCATTCCCAAAGCTAGTCTTGGTTCAGCTGAGAAGGAAAGCCCCCTAACACTCCTCAAACATCACCCCCACCCACATCTCCAAATCTTCCTTTGGGTCATCAAAGCCACTGAATTAAATGTTATGGAAGTCTGTAAGACTGGGAAAAATTCATTCTGTTCCAGATGGAACCATCCCAGGGACATGTCCTCCTGTCCCTGTGCCCTGGGAGGACTTTACCCTCCCACCAAGGGAAGGTTGAGCCACTTCATCTCTGGTTTGGGTCTCTTCTGCTTACCGCTGATGTTATGTGGGAACTAGATTGAGAAAGAGCTGGGGAAGTCCCCTTAAGTCCTGCCTGCTGCCCTGTTCCCAATTTCAGCCCTTCCACAGGGCTAAAAGGGGAAGAGGGAGGAGGGACCCCTATTCTAAGCACTGCCCCATGTGGGAGAAGTATTTACAGAACCCAAGAGTTCTGCTCCCCCCTTCTCCCCTCCCCAAGAAAAAGCCGAGCAGGAAAGGAAACCCTGTGCCAGTTGCAAAAGTGAGTGGCTGGGATGTCAGGGCCGGCCAGTTCTGCCCTGTTTCCTCCTCCCGAGCACCTCCCTACCCCCACTCCCCCCCCCCAGGCAGGGGCAAACTATTAGCCCAGAGTCAGGGTTGCTGGCCGGGGGGGTGGGGTGGTGGCTGAGCTCCCGCCTGGGGACATTCTCAGGCACAGTCCCCCGTCCCGAAGGGATGACTAATGTGTGACCGGCATTGAGACACTTGGGAAACTCCGGGCTGTGGGGCAGGGACTGGGGGGAGGGGGCTGAAACGGCCGGGCTGGGGAGCAGTCCTAGCCTCCATTGGGTGGGCAGGGCTGAGATCCCGAAGCCGGACCGTAGGCTGTACCTGAGGAAGAGGGTCAACATCCTTGCCCCTATCCCGTCGTGCTTCCGCGTCCCAGGGCTCCTATCTCTCCCTCCCGCTGCTGCCCCCAGGAAGCTGGGACAATAACTTAGTATCGGCTGCTGCCCCCGCGGCACTGATTGTCCAAGGAAATCGGGATCCCACTCCGTCTCCGGATACCCAGCCCTGAATCTGGCGCTGCTGCCTCAGTTTCCCCATTATTCGAGAGGAGGGTGGCGGGAGTCACAGGTGCCTCTGATACGGGACATAACTGGTGGATGGAGAACGTGAGGAGGGAGAGAAAAAGGGGGCAATAACCCCTTCCCCCAGGGCCTCTTTCTTCCAACCTGGGTCTATATCGGAGGCCCCAGCTCAGACAATGAGCCCATTGTTCTGGGACTCTGCGCCAGTGTCTGTTTCTGCCAGTGTGTATCTCAGTCTGTGTGTGAGACTGCCTATGAGAGTGCCTCTGTGTCTCTATCAGTAGGTGTGTGTCCTAAAGTCCGGCTAGCAGTTCCCTACCTCTCTCAAAAACTTTCTGTGGCTCCCCACTAGCTACAGAATAATAACCATCATTCCTTTAACTTAGAGTGACTTCATGATTTCCTTGTCACTTAGAAATCATGGTTCCTCCACACCTAAGCAGATGGTTTCAGGAGTCCATGTAGCTTTACATAGGTTCTCGATTCTCCCCTCTTGGGTTGGTCCTTCTTCCTGCATGGATTAATGTGATTTTCCTTTTAAATCACAGGTCTGATCAAATCACTCCTCAGCTCCCCATTGCCTCAAGGATCAAGGAAAACCGCTCTATTTAGCATTTAAGGCAACCTGGCTGTAACCCACCTTTCCCATCTTCCCCTTCATGCCCTCTTTAGTACAAGGCACCTGGCATCCTCACACACAGCACGATTTCTAGTCTCTCTGCTTTTAAGCCAATGGTATACACCCCCCACCCCCTGCTAAACTCCCAGTGTAGTCCTTCGACTCCCCCCAAAAAATTCCTTTTCTTGGGAGCAGCATCAGCTCTGGAACCAGGAGGACCTGAGTTCAAATCCAACCCCCTAAACTTACTAGTTGTGTGACCCTAAACAAGCCACCTAATCCCAATAGCCTTCCCCCACCCCAAAAAAATCCCACTTAAAAGGACTACAACTTCCATGAAGCCAGTTGCAGCTGCTAATCCGATTTCTATCAGAATGGAAGCTTTTTTTGGGGGGGGGCTGTGTCCCCAATTTCTTGATTCTTCCCCTGGATTCCTAACCTGACTTTGCTTTCCCCACACTTTCACACCTATATTCCCTTGGCCTAAATATCCATCTAGCTAAATCTCTGCCAACTGAAATAATTTGAGACCCTGGTCCAATGTCACCTCCAGGAAGCCTCCCTGAATTTTCCCAGCAAGAACTGATTTTTCCCTGTTCTAAATTGCCTTCCCCTTCTCCTAAGAGTTTTTGAGTCCCCTTCTCTTAGTATTTCACCTATCTATGTACATGTCTCTTCTCGGTAAATGGGGCATTGCCTGTGATCAGGGGCTGTGCCCTGCTGGTCCTGGCAGAGGCCCCTGCACATAACTGGTATTCCAGGAAGACCTGGGGGTGGATTGAGAATTCCATTTTTGCTACCTCTCACTGTGTTATCTACACCAGTGTTGCCTATCCCTATGCCTTCCTACTATGGACTGTGTTTCTTCATTTCCCCCCCAAAATCGGGGAAGACTGGACTAGATAATCCCTAAAAGCTTCTCTTTTTAAATGTCAAGGACCACCCAGACTGCCTAGATATGGACATTTATTGATTTCCATTCCTGCTGATTCATGGGTAAGGATTTGGCTGAAAGGCACCTGGGAAGTTACCTTTTCCTGCTCAAGAAATTGAAGGCTTTGAGGGTCCAATATATAAATTCATCTTTTCCCATTGAAAGTAGTGACTTTGGAGGAGAAAGAAAGGCAATAGGTTCATAGGCTTGCCTATGGCATTGACACCAGGATGCAGGCCTCTGGGGAGCCTAGAAGGGAGGCGCAAGTGCTGGCAACTGGAGAGAGAGGAAAATGGACGGGAACTGCCTTGAGAGGAAGCTTTGTTTCCCAAAAATTAAATAAATAAAAGATCACAGTCCCTCTGGTATTCTCCCATCAGAGTGACTTCTGATGTGACTTTCCAATTTTGAGTGCCTTTAAAATTATAATAATAAGATTTAAGAGCAGCTTGAGATTTTCAAAGTGGGTTAGAAACTGAGGCTCAGAGAGATTACATGACCTGGCTTGGGTCAAGTCAACAAGCATTTAAATGTCTACTATGTATTAAGTACTGTATTAAATACAAGGGAAAGAGGGATAACAAAACACACACAAAAAGGTAAAAAGAGTCTTTCTACTTAAGGACCTTGAAAATTTCCAAGATTACAATAAAATCTTTGGTCATATAACTAATAAGTTTTAGAGGATAGATTTAAATTCAGTTTTTTTTGACTCCAAGAATGTACACCTTGGGGAGGGGAGTGGAACAAGGAAGAGAAAAAAACTTGGAGCTCAAAATCTTACAAAGAGGAATATCAAAAACCATCTTTATGTGTAATTGGGGAATAATATAAAATACTATTAAGGGGAAAAGGTTAAAAAAACCCTCTACAACTATATTCTATGATCAATCAGTCAATAAATATTTAAGTACCTACTGTGTGCCAGGTACTATGCCAAGTGCTAGTGTTACAAATATGGTGGGAAACCAGGTATGTGACAAAGGGTAAGAAAAAAAAAGCACAAGATTGGTCTTATATCTATACTCAGGTGCTCAGCATGTGGACAGTACTAGAAAAGAACCCTTGAGATTTTTACTCAAGGCAGTAAATGTTACATCAAAATCTCCATGAAGACTTTAGTGGCATTGGACTCAGCACTAGAACACAGCAATGGAAGGATGTAACCTTTCCAAAAAAGCAAGCAAAGAAAAATTCCCAGCCCTAATAGAAAGGAAGTGAACTGTGCATTTAGAAATGTAAGTCAACAAATCTAAGGGGGAACTTGGATGAGGAACAAGGAGGAAAAAAACAAAAACAGAATCGTTGGAGTGTTCTACTGACCAACTGACCTTATGAAGACTATAGATGATACTTTCCTAATAGAGATCACAACATTCATTTCAGTTCAGCATATTATTTATTAGGCACCTGGCACTGAGAATTCAAAGATGAAGCATTACACAATCCCTGCCCTCCAGGAAATTACAGCCTGGGAGGGCTCCAAGAATACCGTCAAACACCTCATACAAGTCAGAAATGATCGAGTGTACGGGAGAGGTAAATAATTGGAGGAAATGATTATAGGAAAGTTGAGGAAGGAAAGATCACCTCTATTTGGAGTGATTGGGGATGGCTTCATGTTGGAGGTGGGTATCTGAGCTGAGTGTTGAAGGAGGAGAAGGATTTTAGAAGGCACAAATGTAGAAGGAGTCCCATTTGAGGCATGAGAGGAAGTCTGTGTAAATGCACAACAGTCAGAGGTCAGGAATATTGAGGAAAAGTGAGTCATCCTTTTTGTGTGAATCGTAAATTCTTCACAAGACAAAGGTTGGAGATAAGGCTGGAAGGAAAAAGCTCTGACTGCTGGGTTAATTAGGTTGTGTGGCTTTTTTCTCTAGTTAATAGGGAGCCACCAAAAATGTTTGAGGAGGGGAGTTACACGATCAGGTTACAGAGGCAACATTTTGCAGAATGGTTTGTGGAGGGGAGGTCCCAATGGGATTCAGGTAAGAGATAACAAGGTTTTGCACAAGGGTTGTGTCAAAAAGCTTAGCTAAAAATGACGGGCTTGATAAATTTATGATTCTCTCTGTTGAACACGTCATCTCTCAGCAGACAAGAAGAAATGAGGGGGAACTACAGCTGTCTTAGACCTAATTTTTGCTAACAAGGAAGAACTAGTTAATGATGAGGAAATGATGGAAAACTGGTCAGAGAAAGTGATTGTGCCATAAATCTTCAGAGTTCATAACTATGTGGGAAGGAGATGCTGGGTGGATGTAATCGGATGAGGTCTCAGCCCTCGGAGAGGCAGATGGGAAGCTACCCCCCAGTGACTGTCAAAGGGATCAAACTGGCTCAGAGAGGGATTGGGAAGTTGTCCATGGTGGAATTCCAAGGATGGAAATGCCAGTGATTCTGATGAGGAAGAAGAGAGTTCTAGAATGGTTTGGAGGAGGATATTAAAGTGGGCGAAGGAGCTTCGTTGCCAGGACAAAAGATGGAAGCAGGAGCTGGGGACCTAGAACAAACACAGTGCCAGGAAAACCGGAGCTCAGGAAGAGCTGAGCCTTGTGAAAAACACTAAGGATGACAGAAAATTTGGCCAAGTTAAGTGAAGTTTGGAAGAAGAGGAACCAGAGGGGATCAGTTCATGGGACATATGGTATCACATCAACAGGGAAAGCAGGGCAGATTTCCCCCAACCTGTTTTTCCTTCTGTCCTTCCCATAGGATCACAGATTTTGAGCCATCTGGTCCAATCTCATGATTTTACAGAAGAAGGAACTGAGACCCAGGGAGTTGAAGTCACTTCCATTCATTTGCACTCATATGATCACTGATTTACACCCAGGAAGGACTTGTTTTGTCTGACCCTCCCTTACCCTACAGTGTTTGCAGTTGGGGTCTAGAGCAATGAGGTGACTTGTCCAAGTTCACACAGTCACTAAATAACACAAGAGAGGCTGGTACAAGAGAAAGAGAGCAAATCTTTGATGCTTATTATCTGTATTACCTTCATCAAACGATTTCCCTCTCTGCCCCCCTCTCTCTCCTCCCTCCTCCCCCCACCAGCTGGCACAGGACCTCATGGACCTCAGAGAGTTAGAGGGTTTGGAATTTGTCATCCATCTTCCATTGTCATCCATCAACATCTCATTACCATCAAGAGTTGGGAGTGGCTTTTTTGCCACACATGTGCCCTTTGAGTTGGAATGAACTTTCCCCCGGATTCTGGACATACTTGTGGACAGTATAGCTTTTTACTTGAGGTGGGATTCATACTAACTCTACTCCCTTAGTAAATACCTGTTTTTAAAAGTCTGAATGACTAATTTATATCAATGGATAATTATAGGAAAAGCACACTGGTAGGGGCTACTGGATAGCATTATATGATAAACATACAAATATATGTGTATTATATACATATTCACATATATAATTATATATTATAGATTTATACAAATATGTATATATACATATGCATATATAATTATATATAACAGATTTATACAAATATGTATTTATATATATACATATATATACATATATATATATATATATATATATATATATATATATATATATATGAGATATCTATCCTGAGCAGGCACTTAAAAAATCTTTGAACCATGGAATCCATCTTCAATTTCATTGTCTTTTCTAGAAGAATATTGGAGAGGTTGAGACAAACATTCCAAGGGAATTGATAAGAGAAGATCCAGTGGAAAATAATATGGGAAAGGAAGACCGGAGAAGCCCAAGTTATGTTACATGAGTTTCAGTCTCCAGATCCAGGTACTGAAAGTATTTGCAGATGTGAATCCAGTGCCAGTGACATTTGAGAACTGTGAACAAGTATAGGATTGGAGACGAGCTCACATGCTGATTTTCAATAAGGAGGAAAGGTGGAATCCAAGAAATGATGAAATGTCAAACTTCATGTTGATTCTAGGCCCAGTTTCAGAGTTGGTTATTAAATAGGGAGTTTCCAAATACCTAGAAAAAGGTGCTTTTTGGGGGAGTCAGGATGGACTCAAGGACAGGCTATACAAGACTAACTTTATCCCTGCCTTTTTTTTGACAGTTACTGGTATACCTGGATGTTAGCAAGGCATTTGACCAAAATCTTTTTGGTATCCTTGTGGATATGATGGAGAGATTATAATATATTCATATATTCATAGCTAGTTGTAGTGACAGGGCCCAAAGAATGAGGATTAATAGACAGATCCAAACTTGGAGGACTCTGTCATCTATTCTTTCTTAAATACCTCAGGAAGCCTGGATTTTTTTTTTTATCAGTGACCTGGATGAAGCCATGTTATTCAATTCAAGATATATTCAGAAGTGTCCACAATGTTCAAGGGACTGGGATGGATGCTGGGGATATGGAGAGGAAAAAAAATGAGATGGTCCTTGCCTCCAGGAGAAGATAGGACAAGTACAAGACAAAGCTTAAAACAAGAGGGAGGGACAAAGGAGACAGGCGGATAGAATCCTTTATAGAAATTCAAGGAAGGAAAGATCACTTTCAGTAGAAGGCATCATGGAAAGCTTTTTAGAGGAGGTAGCAACTGAGCTGAGCTTTGAATTAAAGGATTTTACCTGGCAGAGATGAGAAGGGGATGCATTGAAGGCAGGATAACTTGTCTGTATAAACTATTAGAATAGGGGAATGTGCGAACTTCAAAGTGGTGCAGTGGAGTGAGTACTGGGCCTGGAGTCAGGAGGACTCATTTTCCTGAGTTCAAATACACCCTTAGACACTTATCTGGGCAAGTCACTTAACTGAAGCCTCAGTTTCCTCATCTGTAAAGTGAGCTGGAGAAAGAAATGGTGAAACACTGAAGTATCTTTGCCAAGAACATTCCAAATGCGGTGGGCACGACAGGTCAGGAATCTAAAAGTTTGTCAGAATTTATAAAAGAGATGTAAGTGAGAAATAGGCTTGAAGATACTTGAAAGAAAGGGCTTCCCTCACTTTTTTGTGTCACGGATCCCTCTGGAAGTCTGGTGAAGCCTAGAGCCCCTTCTCAGAATAAGCGTTTTTAAATAAGTGAAGGAATCATTAAATTGCAGTTAGAAGATGGTGAAAATAAAAATAGATTTTTTTTTCTTCCATCCAATATATATGAATTTCCTGAAATTGATCTACAGATGCCTTGAAGGGGCCATGTAAAAATTCTCAGGGAAGATTATCTGGCTAGCCTTGGGAAGGTTACCTATAAAGAATAGAGAGTAGAGGCAGAGGTCAGTTAGGAAACTAAGACTAATCCAAGTATATCAAGGTACTGACCCTTTTCTTATGTGGGCATTTTTAAATTTTATTTTTATTTTTTTCAGCTTTTTATTTTCAAACTATATGCATAATTTTCAACAATCACCCTTGCAAAACATTGTGTTCCCAATTTTTTCTCCCTCCCTTCCTCCCACCCCCTCCTTTAGACAGCAAATAATCTATGTTAAACATGTGCAATTCTTTGATCTATATTTCCACAATTATCATGCTGCACTAGAAAAATCAAATCAAAAAGGAAAACAAAATGAGGAAGAAAACAAAAAGCAAGTAAAAAAAGTGAAAATACTATGTTGTGATCACATGTTATATAACTGCACTATATATAACAGCACTATAAAAGTGTCAGTTATATATGTGAATATGTGATCCATATTCAGTCTTATGTGGGTATTTTTAATATTCCTGAAAAGAGCAAAAAGAGAACATTTATTTGAGAAAGAAAAACTTAAGAAGAAACATAAGAAACTCTGAGGCAAAAGTACCAACTGATGGTCAAAGACAGGCAGAATGAGTGTATTGCTGCTCAGGAACTAAGATACATGGAGCAGCTAGGTGGTGTAGTGGGTAGAGCATTGAGTCTGGAATCAGGAAAATTTATCTCTCTTAGTTTAAATCTGGCCTTTGGCACTTACTGTTGTGTGACTCTGGGCAAGTCACTTTATCCTGTTTGCTTCAGTTTCCTCATCTGTAAAATGAGTTGGAAAAAGAAATAGCAAATAGCAAACTCCTCCAGCATCTTTATCATGAAAAGTTAGACGTCACTGATATGAATTAATATTGAACTGAATGTCTATATGCTTTTTTTAAAAAGAATTTTGAGGTTTACAGATGGGAAACTCTGAATATTTTGGTTTTATGGGACAAATGCAAGTTGATTATTCATGTCACATGTGAAAGAAATGTGGATTTGGGGTTTCTCGACTTAAGATAGAGGGAGGTCACTACATAAGCAGCTCAGGAATTAAAAGGTAGGTGTCAATGAAAAAACTGCTTATAGAAGCTGAGATCAGAAGTCAGAACCAAATTGGAACATATGGGACACACCATGAGAGAGTTGTAATGAAAGAACTCTAGTCCAGCTGAGCCTATTTGAGTAGAGACTGAGAAGCTCTGTGGTTGATGTAAGGAGCTGCTTCGATTGGAAAACAGCCTGGATGTTGGGAGCTGATTGGAGAAACAAAAATCCTTAGCTTATTGGCCAATGGACTGAAGAAAAGTTGCTTTCCTTATTTCTATCCATTATTACCCATCTATAATTTGAGAAAGGTAGAAACCCCTTAGACACTAGCCTATATCGAGAGAAATTCCTCTAAGCCAGAGAACAAATATGAATAGCTTTGCATATCTCAGGGTAAGGGAACTGTTTTGATGAATAAATATAGGACTTAGTGCTTACCCAAAAAAACCTTTTGGAAGCTCTGGAGATCCAAGCTTAAATCTGCTCTTTCCTAAATGAATTTAACAGCAGGGCAGTACTCCCAACTAGGAAAAAATTAACTTCACACATTGTACATACTGTTACCTAATGAGACCAAGAATGTCTAGGTCTGCAATAGAGTCAGGAGTTGCCCAAAACACATTGGTTTCCTTACTTAAATGCTTTTTAGGTTTTTCTGAGTTTGTGAGAATGTCTGTGTCTATTGAAGGATAGGGACCCACATGTGCAAGAATGTTCTGTGGCAGCCCTTTTTGTGGTGGCAAGAAACTGGAAACTGAAGGGATGCCCTTCAATTGGAGAATGGCTGAATAAATTATGGTATATGAATGTTATGGAATATTATTGTTCTGTAAGAAATGATTTCAGAGAGGTCTGGAGAAACTTGCATGGACTGATGGTGAATGAAATGAGCAGAACCAGGAGATCATTATACACGGCAACAACAATACTATATGACGATCAATTCTGATGGACATGGCTCTCTTCAACAATGAGGTGATTCAGACCAGTTCCAATTGATCAGTGATGAAGAAAGCCAAATACACCCAGAGAGAGGCTTGTGGGAACTGAGTATGGACCACAACATAATATTTTCATGCTTTCTGTTGATGTTTGCTTGCATTTTGTTTTCCTTCTCAGGTTTTTTTCTTGTAGATCTGATTTTTCTTGTATCAATATGTATACATATATTGGATTTGTCATATATTTTAACATAGTTGGACTACCTGCCATCTAGGGGAAGAGGTGAGGGATAGGAGGGGAAAATTTGGAACAGAAAGTTTTGCAAGGGTCAATGTTGAAAAATTACCCATGCATATGTTTTGTAAATAAAAAGCTTTAATAATAATAATAAAAGAAGATATGAGAGAGAGACAAAGAGACAGAGAGAGAGAGAGAGAGAGAGAGAGAGAGAGAGAGAGAGAGAGAGA
>JAJPUD010011377.1:17886-42585 GCA_023553655.1 Myrmecobius fasciatus | reverse complement strand
AGAGAGAGAGAGAGAGAGAGAGAGAGAGAGAGAGAGAGAGAGAGAGAGAGAATGTGCCTATTATGCTCTCCCAAAGATACTATGTACATGGGGTGGAAGAGTGTGGCCCAAGTTTATTGGTAGATTGTTACGTTATATTATGATTATTATTGCCTTGCATTAGATTTAGTAAATGTCACATGATTAAGAGTTAATGGCTTAATAGACTTGGGATGGAAAATGCCAGTTGCATCCAGAGAGAGAACTATGGAGACTAAATATGGATCAAAACATAGTATTTTCACCTTTTGTTGGTTTGGTTTTTTTCTCGTGTTTTTTCCCCCCTTTTTAGTGTGATTTTTCTTGCACAACATGACCAATATGGAGTATGTTTAAAAGAATTGCAAATATTTAACCTATATCAAATTGCTTGGTGTCCCTGGGGGGGGGAGGAGGCAAGGAAGAGAGAAAAATTTAGAACACAAAATCTTTTTTTTTTGTTAAATTCATGTTTACCTGTACAGATGTCTCATTTATTTTATTTTTTTTAATTAAAGCTTTTTATTTGCAAAACATATGCATAGGTAATTTTTCAACCTTGACCCTTACAAAGCTTTCTGTTACAAATTTTTCTCTCCTTCCCCCCAACCCCTCCCCTAGATGGCAGGAAGTCGATAATATGTATTAATTATGTTAAAATATTTGACAGATCGAATATGTGTATATATATTTACACAGTTATCTTGCTGCACAGGAAAAAAAACCTGAGAAGGAAAACATAATGCAAGCCACATCAATAGAAAGTGTGAAATTGCTATGTTGTGGTCCAGACTTAGATCCCACAGGCCTCTCTCTGGGCTGCCACAAACATTCTTGCACAGGTGGGTCCCTTTCCCTCCTCTAAGATCTCTTTGGGATATAGGCCCAGTAGAAACATTGCTGGGTCAAAGGATATGCACAGTTTGATAACTTTCTGAGCATAGTTCCAAATTGCTCTCCAGAATGGTTGGAGCCACTTACATAGAACACAAAATCTTACAAAAATAAATGTTGGAAACTATGTTTACATGTATTTGGAAAAATAAAAATAAAATACTATTAAAGAAAAAAAGTTAATGGCTTCATTTTGGTAGTTTGGTTTAAATGAGGAACATGTCAGTAGGGGCTCTGGAGCTAGGGTTGCTCACACCAAATTTAACCAGAACCTTGAGAGTAAGCTGTAGAAATGTGGTTGTCCCTTTGAGGAACTACCCAACCAGCCTCATGGGTGCAAGGGAGATGAACAAAGGAGCCCTGGCTCAAAAAAAAGAGAACCTAGAGTTGGAAGGAATGGCTGAGTTAGGTCCTGCCCTGAGCCATACAAGCAAGAATTAATGAGAGTGGGGCAGCTAGGTGAAGCAGTGGATAGGGTACCCGCTCTGAAGTCAGGAGGACCTGAGTTCAAATCTGGCCTCAGACATTAAACACTTCCTTAGCTGTGTGACCCTGGACAAGTCACTTAACCCCAATTGCCTCAGCAAAATAATAATAATAATAATGAAGGCTACTTAACTTATATTCTCCATAGAGCCAGCTTTATGGCAGTTGCAATAACATTTTCTCATCTGCCTATTCCACTAGGGAATGTAGTCACAGGTTTGGGGAACAGTCCCTTAACTCACCTACAGATCTGACACCAGTTGATCATCCCCAACCTGGTTTAGCTTATCTGCCTAACGTGTTTACCAGGGTATGGCAGCTCTGCTTCTTGGAGCCACAGGTGAGAGTTGAGTTCCAGGTAGTCCCCCAAGGTGGATGGAACCCTGAAAAGGGCGCTTCGGAAGTCCTATACTAGAGTTCCAGTTCCTCTCACATCTCAATTTTTGAGGAGTAGAGAACAATTGGACTAATGGCCTTATTAGTACCTGAAACTGACACATTGATAGTGACATATGGCAGGTGGATTTAGGGTTTTCAGCCTAAGGAGGGAGGGTTCTCTCCAAATAAATGAGATTCTGATCTGAGGTCTGAAGGGGCAAGAACAGAATTACAAACTAATGAGAAGGTGGAAGAAGAGGCAAAAATGCAGATGAAAGAGAGCAGTATAACTATTCAGAGGAGGGGGAAACCATCCACAATGGGGGTGGGACCAAATAAGAGTTTTAAAAGTTTCAGAGAGGGTGTGAAGAATGAGGGTTGCGAAAAGGCCACTGGAGCGGGCATTTAGGTCAGCGATGACCTTGGAGGGTACAGTTTCACTGGCATGCCGAGGCCAGAAATCTTATCACCAAGGGCCAAAGAATGAATGGGTGGTGAAGAAGTGGAAACAATGAATAGAGATTTCTTCCTGGGAGATTAACTGTGAAAGTGAGGAGGGAAAGAAGCCTGGGACAGCAGAAAGACTGAGTCAGAGGACCTGGGTTCAGAACCTAATTCTGCCACTTGATACTTGTGTGGCCTTTGGGCATGAGCTTTGAGAATGGACTAGATTGGATGACCTCTAGCTGAAAATTTATGCTTTGCAAAATAGGATGATTGTTTGAAAAAACACCATGGTGGAGGATCTTTAAAGAGAAAGGAAGCACCAGCCCTGAGGACCTGAGTTCAAATCTGGACTCAAACACTTAACATTTCCTGGCTGTGTGACCCTGGGCAAGTCACTTAACCCCAATTGCTTCAGAAAAGAGAGAGAGAGAAACAGAGAGACAGAGACAGAGAGAGACAGAGACAGAGAAAGAGACAGACAGAGATACAGAGAGAGAGAGAGAGAGAGAGAGAGAGAGAGAGAGGGAGAGAGAGAGAGGAGACCAGTTTGATCAACAAGTCTTTATTGAATACCCACCCAAGCCAGGCACTGGAGACATAAAGACAAAATTGAAACAGTTTCTGCCCTCAAGGAGCTTACATTCTGGGGGGGAGGGGAGATGCAGAAAGGGGGAAATAGCTGATAGAACAGACTCCCAGAGGAGAAAAAGGGGGGTGGGATCGAAGAAAAAGGACAGCACTTTATCCTGTGGCAGGGGCAAGGGAGAAGATGGATGCAGATGTAGAGAGAACTGGAGACATGGAGAAGGAGAGATGAGGAGACTCTTGATAGGTGGCTCCAATCTTCTGAGCAGAATGGGTGAACTCATCTGCTAAATGAAAGTGGGAACAATGACCACACTGGGGACATGAAGAGAGGAGACACTCTACAGTGTGGAGTTAATCAGAGATGAAAATGTGCTTATCATCTCTGAGGATGACACAAAGTTGGGAATAGCAAATTTTCCATTTAGGGAGGTGACCTGGAGGAGAGCCAAGAGCGCTGAGCTTTAGTTTGAGTTTGGAGACCTGGGCTTTGGCTTTGGTCTCAGTGTTATCATAGATTCACTGTGTGACCTTGAGAGAGGGTCTCAGTCTCTCTCTCTTTCCCACCTCTGTCTCTTTCCCCCCTCTGTCTCTCTCTTTTTCCCTTTCTCTCTCCTTTTCTCTTTCTTCTTTCTCTTTTTTTCTCTGTCTACCTCTGTGACTCTGTCTCTATCTTTGTTTCTGTCTGTCTCTATCTCTCTGTTTCTTTCCTCCTTCCCTCCCTCCCTCTCTGTCTCTCTGTCTCTGTCTCTGTCTCTCTTCCTTTCACTTTCTCTATCTGTCTCATGGGAATAATCACCTCCTACTTTGTAATGAGAAGGAGGAGGTGCCAGAGGAAAGAGCATCGAGTTTGGAGATAGTGGATAGTTTTGTCCTTCACCATGGCCTCCAATTGCTGTAACTCTCAGTTAAAGGCCTCAGTTACCTCATCTATAAAAGGGGATTGGATTAGATGGCTTCTAAGTCCCTTCCATCTGGAAGTCCAGAGTCATGTAATTGCAAAGTTCTGTACACATGTGTAAAGATCTATGGAGGAGACATGGTTTAGTGGCTGGGCCTGGGAGGCAAGAAGAGTTCAAATCTAGCTTTGGACACTTACTGTGTGATCCTAGGCAAATAACTTCTGCAGAAGTTTCCTCAGTTGTAAAATAAGAATAATAGCATCTACCTTTCAAGATTGTTGTGTGAGAATCAAATAATATTTGTAAAGTGCTTAGCATAGCGCCTAACACCTAGCAGGTGATTAATAAATGCTTGTTTCCTTCCTTCCTTCCTTCCTTCTCTGAGTCTCAGTTTCCTCTTCTGTAAAATATAGTTAATAACTGTCGTACCTACTGGAGGAGTTTCACTTGTAAAGCCCAACTAAGATTATGCATCTAAAATCATTTCTCGACCCTAAAACGCTCCGTCAATGTTAGTTTTTGCACTGGCAAGTCATTGGGGAGTCTTGGGGAGTCCCAAGCTCTACAAAGGTGGCTTCCAATAGGCTGAGTCAGGCTGGAGAAGATTATAGTCTGGCTGCCTTATGATGTGATTGGACAAATCTGCAGTCCTAGGGTCCCCCCTCTTGGATGTTGATATGTGGTGTTCCCTCTCAGTCCCCTCCATTCCTTGGCGTAATGGCAGGATGGGGACCAGAACTCCTGTAATGTGAAAGCTCCGATAGTCTATCGTTCCTGAGTATACGTGTCTGTCTGTGGAACAGGGATGGAGCCCCTCTCACTCTTCCCTAAGGAGCTCACTGGGCTGTAGGGGCCATGGGAAAAAGAGAGAAGGCTGCAAGAAAATGCTTTCTGACCTCACCCCATCCCTGCAGCCCTCACACTCCTGCCTCTCTCATCTGCTTTCAGTTTCCTGTCAACATTTTTTATCCCTGAACTCCAGGGTTCACAGCCTGGGGCTGCTAGGAAAGGGTGTGTGTGTGAGAGAGACAGAGACAGAGACAGAGACAAAAAGAGAGAGAGAGACAGAGAGAGACAGAGAGAGACACAGAGAGAGACAGAGAGAGACACAGAGAGACAGAGAGAGAGACAGAGAGAGAGAGACAGAGAGAGAGAGAGAGAAAGAGAGAGAGACAGAGAGACAAAGAGAGAGACAGAGAGAGAGAGAAACAGAGACACAGAGAGAGAGAGAAACAGAGACAGAGATAGAGATTCAGAGACAGAGAGAGACAGAGACAGAGACAAAGAGAGAGAGAGAGACAGAGAGAGAGAGAAACAGAGACACACACACAGAGAGAGACAGAGAGAGAGAGAGATTCAGAGACAGACAGAGACACAGAGAGAAAGAGACAGAGACAGAGCTAGATTCAGAGACAGACAGAGACACACAGAGAGACAGAGACAGAGACAAAGAGAGAGAGAGAGACAGAGACACAGAGAGAGACAGACAGAGAGATAGAGACAAAGACAGAGAGACAGAGAGAGAGAGAAAAAGAGAGAGAGACAGAGAGACAGAGAGAGACAGAGAAACAGAGACAGAGAGAGATTCAGAGACAGACAGAGACAGAGAGAGATTCAGAGACAGACAGAGACAGAGAGAGACAGAGAGACAGAGAGAGACAGAGAGGGAAATGAATCGGGATTGTTTCCAACTTTCCAATCATGATTTTTCCCTTCAGGGAAAGTCCCCTAAAAGGGAAAATGAAAGTGTGTTTGTGAAGGGAGGGCCTATGGGGATGAGGGTGAAAGGGGAAGACTGGGGCAGTCCCTTCCTGCAAATTTTCTCTCAAGGCATTCTTTTTCTTCCTCTAAAATTCTTGATTTCTGGTTACTCCTTGGCTCCTAAGCCCCATCTTCAGGGCTAAACTCCCTCCCTCCCCGAGTTTAAAGATTTTGGGCAGCTCCAGGAGCAAGCGGAATGACCTGAACCTTCTCTGCAATGAGACTGGACCAGATACATCCATTGCCTTGGCTAGTCTCACCACCCCCACTTGTATAAGGGGATTTATTTATTTATTTGGACTTTAACCAGTTCAATAATAGGAGACAGAAACAGCCGGGTTATCACTGGCCTGCCCCTCATGAGAGACATTTCTAGAGATTTCCCAGAGGAAGCTTCTAACATCTTCCTAAAACACCACGCCATCAGACTCTCCCTCATGGAGACCCCCTCCCTCAGAAGCACCCAACAAACATGTGCAGACACATTCCAAAATATATCTTCAGAAATAACTCCCAAACACCTCCGAGGACTTCCCCAAATACCCCCAGAAACAACCCTCCTGAGATATCATCCAGAAGCAACCCTAGAAACAGCCAGTCCCCAGAAATGCAACCTAGAGACCCCCCAGAAATATCTCCTCCTATTATTCTCTCCAAACCCACCCACTCGTTGTTATAAAGGTATAGCTCCCTTTTCCCCACTCCTAAAAATGGAAGATGACTGTACAATGAAGAAAAGGGTCTCCTGATGCGACAGATTCAGATGCAGGATGTCACAGGGTCACCCACTGGTCCGTGGAAGATCTTGGGACTAATTCTGACCTGGGTCATTCTCTAAGCAGGACAAAGCAGGACTCTTTGACCCTGCTGTGCAGAGATCTAATTTGCCATCCCACACCAACGTGTGTGCCCCAACTTGCCTTAAACCATCTACCCAGATGACCTACAGGTGAATCAGCTGAGCATTTGCTCTCCAATAAGTCTTGAGAAAGTGTAGGAGGCTACATCCTTTGGGGAAGGGATGCAGTATAATATGGCAGCCTAACTTCCCCTAGGGATGAGGGCTGATGGAGGGCAACTTGGTCATTGCTTAGGATAGAATGCTGTAAGAACAAGTGCATGACCTCAGGCAAGACTCAGTTTCGTACCAATTTTTTCTTTAGACTTCCTCCTGTCAGCGAAGTCCAATTGTCATTTTATGTTTGGAATCACAGAACCTGAGAGGGCACTGAGGCTGACCTAGATAGGAATCCTGATTTTGTCATCTCCCTATTTAACACCAAGAAGCAGAAGCTGGATGACATCATTCACTCCTTCATTAGGCAACTTCTCCTTTTCACCAACTCTTGAGATCAGGAAGTTTTTATTAATATGAAACCTAACTCTGCCTCTGAGCATTTCCTGACGGTCTTCTTCAGGCTCCATAACCCCTATTTTTTCAATTGCTTCCCAATGATTTTCTGGAAACTCCTTTCAACAGCAACAAAAAGTATGTTATGAACCTCCAGGGTAATTTAATATACTATTTTTAATATTCTGCAATTATTTACTGTTAAAGGCACATTAAATAATTTTTAGTCTAAATGCCTTGTACCATTGTTAGGAGTTCTCACCCAAATAGGAGACACTGTTCCATGGCACAACAGTTTCTCACCACCTTGACCCCTTTCTCTGGACATATTCCAGCTAGTCACTGTTCCTCTTCAAAGGACAGGATAGAGTCAATGTTTTGGATCTTATTGTCCTGTGTCCTAACATTCTAGATGCTCTCCATCCAAGGTGATGGTGGGGTAGTTAGTGTCCTGGGCAGGTGGCCGATTCCAGCCAGAGGACCCTGCTCTAGGGAATTCTAGTCCCAAGATTTTCCACTACCCAATCAGGAATCCTGGATCCTTGTCTCCCAAGTGCTAGACCTTCTTCTACTTGTGAGAGACTGACTTGTCAAGTCTAGCCTCAGGGCCGATCCAAAGCCCAGGAAGTCACCTTGCAGAAATGGGAGTTTGGGAAGGAAGGGAGATTCAGAAACTCTCAGCCGAGGTTGGTGAATAAAGTAAAAATCCCTCTTTCTCAAAGCGCCCAAGTCTACTAGGTTTGGCTTGGGGAGGAGCTGGTGGGATCCCAAGGAAAGTCACAGATTCTTATAGAAGCCGGGCTAGTGATACTTCCTCTCTCTGGGGTGACTTCAAACTGGGACTACTTAAAAACCATCTAATCCAGTCTTCTTCTGTTACAGATGAGGAAACTGAGGCTGATTTGTGTGACTGGACCTGGACCAATCTTTCTAGAGTGAGGCACTCACGGAGGCTTGCAGCACCCAGGCCCAGCCCAGCTTTTTTGTTTTCATGGTCCTGTAGTAGGGACTTGGAGAAAGGGCTGGGTTGGGAGAAGAGAGACAATT
Organism: Myrmecobius fasciatus; assembly: GCA_023553655.1. Taxonomy (NCBI): domain Eukaryota; kingdom Metazoa; phylum Chordata; class Mammalia; order Dasyuromorphia; family Myrmecobiidae; genus Myrmecobius; species Myrmecobius fasciatus. The sequence continues at coordinate 34,716 of JAJPUD010011377.1, read as the reverse complement.
GTTCTGTTGGACCAGGGCAATGGGGGTGGGGAGTGAGGAGTTAGTCAACAGAGCCTCCTCCTAGATTTCAGGTCCAGGATCCACATGGATCCACAGCTCCAACTCATTGTTACAGAATCACAGTGGGGCATCAGGGTGGGATCATCATGACTCCCGCAGATTATCCCAGGTTCATGGCTCTAGTACTATAGGATCATAGCTCCAGCAAGGGGAAGGGAAGTAATCCTAGAAAGTGGCTAATGATGACCTATTTGCCAACCTACAGGGGTTGACATAAGCCTGGCCAAGACTAGGAAGGAGCGATCCAGAGGGGTTCTCTCCTCCAGCTTGGGTGTAAAAGAACAAGGGATGGCGACGTTTCTAGAGATGCTCTCCCCCTGACCTCAGTCCTAGAGGGTCACTCAAGCCTCAGAAAACTGGAGATAGGGGAGCACGGGGCATCGTCAAGGCCTTGGGCATTAGCTCAGAGGCCGGAAAGCTCCCAAGTGTGTCCAGGAGTCCTCGGGGCTTGAGTGAAACTCCTGGAGCCCCAGCGCCCTGGGCAAACCTCCGCTGAAGTGAACTGAAGGGGCTCCATCCTCCACAAGGACCATCCCCTCCCTCCCGGTCTGGTTATTCCCCCTTGCTCCCCAAATCTCATCTACGAAGGTACCTCCTCCAGGACGCCTCCCCGGATGCCCCCAAGTCAGTCAAGCCCCTTCCCCTCAGACCTCACAGAGGACCCTGACGCACGTCCCGCGTAATATTATGCTCTACCGGGCTCTGCTTGTGTCCTTTCCCCTACAAGACTGTAAGCTCTGTGAGGTGAGGGACAATGTCTTCTCCCTACACCCTAAATCCACTCCAACCCAGCGCACACAGTAGGCGCTTAATATTTGCAGAACGGTTCAATCCATCCTAGCTTCTTAAATCCCTCACCTCACAAATTTAGAACCCCCTCCCAAAGCCCCACCTACATTAAACTCCGCCCCCGCCCGCCCCACCCTCGGGTTCCCACCTTAATTCTGCCCCTCGGGTGTCACAGGTACCAGGGCATCGGGTGTCTCATCCTTTTGCCCAGAAATTCGTGATTGAGACACTGCCAGCGGTGCTTCCACCTGCAATGAGGGGTACGTATTTAGGGGAGAAGGGGGAATCATCTCCTCCATACAAGGCCCCAGCCGAGCGCTCCTCCGTCCCTTTCCATCCCGCCCTCCTCCACCTCCCGGTCTTGGGCCACCCTTTTCACAGTTCCTCCCCATAAGGCCCCTCCTCTTCTGCCTGGGCCCCGAGGTTCCGACCGCTGCCTTTCCTAGGCCCAGCCCTTACCGACCCCTCACCGACCCCACGGCCCAGCCTTCTCCTAATTCTGCCTCGTGGAGGCCCCCTCCTCTCGCCCGCCCGGCCCACCCCGGGCCCACTTGGCCCGGGCCTGGCTCACACGAGGTTGGGACGTGTGGAGAAGCATCCTGGCCAGCGCGCCGAGGGCACGGCGCACAGCCCAGTAGCCGGGGGCAAGAGCAGGAGGCGGCGGCTGGGCCAGCGCCACGAGGCCCCCGGCGGCCAGCGGCGCTGGGGGCTCAGCCAGAAGTCGCCCAGGCTGCGGCGGCCGGCGGGCTCGGGGGGAGGTGGCCCTCGGACTCCCCAGAAGCAGAGTTCCTGGTCCAGGCGGTGCGGGGGAGTCGCCCGAGGTCTCCTGGTAGGGGAGCAGGGTGGTGAGAGGTAGAACCAGACCTTCATGTCATACCTGGACCCCGTTATTTGGGTGCCAATCTCATCCTGCTCCTTCTGCGTTAGACACGTCACACTCCCTGCCTTTTTGCAGTCCTCTTCTCGAAATCTCTGACCCTCAAATCAGGGACCTCCTCCCCTAAATCTCGGACATAATTTGGGCGTCTGCCCTAAATCCTCCCTTAGACCCCCTCCATAAGGTCATTCTCCCACAATTTTCAAACTCAGAGATCCTCCGGTATCATACTCTCATCCCCCCCAACCTCGCCTCTCAATGGAGTCCTCTTCCCACAAGTGTCAGACCTCAAATCGGGGTCCCTCTCCATCCCACCTCCCATTAACCTCAAGTCTCAGACTCCAAATCAGAAGCCTTTCTTCCGAACCCTCTCGGTTGCACACCCAGTACCCCTGGGGCTCCTCATCTGCCGCCCGCCCCTTTCCCTCACCGGTTCAGCAAATAATTGACCACAAACTGTGCGGCCTCTGGGAAGATCATGGTGTCTCTGGCCCCCGTGTCTGCGTCTGGCCTCGCCTGCTTGGCCCCTTTAGTCTTGGGCAGGGGAAGATGATACTCCCCTCGGGGCCCCCTCGGGTGTTTTTAGCCCAAAGCGTCAGCGGGTCTAAGGAGGAAAAAAGGGAGGGAGCTGTCCCTGCCCCTTTTTACAGACCCCCCCTTTCCTGGCAGATAAGCCCCCACCAGGCTCTTCAGAGAGATGGCCCCATCCCTTGGGGGGCCGCGGGTTGGCTCTTACTCTGGTCCAGCTCCTGCTTGTCCGTCCTCCCAGGGCAAGCTAGGACAAGGACAGAGCCAAGGAGAAGGGGAGGGGAGCAGAGAGAGACAGAGAGAAGTCACAGAAATAGGGTTCCTAGTGCAGACAGAGAGGAGAATGGGGGGGACCCAGTGAGGGAGAGAGGGGTAACCAGAATCTCAGCGATAAGGAAAGCAGGGGGTGGAGGAATGAGAACTGGGACCCCCAGTGGCAGACCCTGCCCTGGAGATGGAGACTCAAGGAAGAGGGAAAACCCCAAAGCAGGGGAGGGAGCTTGGATTCTCCAAGTCCACACTGGCTGGGACCTCCCTCAGCTCCCCTGCACAATTATAGTCATGTTCATCAGAACAAGCACACTCATCTACAGGAACTGACAGGAAGCTTTGGCTCAGGTCTGGGCGCCACCGCCTGCCCCACCCTGGGAGGGGTCTCAGGGGATCTGGGGGAACACGAAGGCCCTGACCCCTCCCCAGCAGGAGCAGCTGCCCCATCTCAGTTTCAGATCCAACCTATCTTTGCTATTTCCCCCAGTGACTCATTGGGGAGACTATCGTGCAGCTGCCTCATGTCCCCTAAGCTGTCCCCCAAGACCAGAGAATATGTCCCCAATAGTCCGGCCCCCACTCCAGCCCGCTTCCACCCTCACACACATGGGTGAACATAAATGCAGAGCCGCTCACCACACCACTACAGGAGGGAATGGTTTGGGAACAGCCAGGAGCAATTCATTCAGTCAACAAACATTTGTGAAGTGCTGGCTTAGCATGTGTGCCTGGCGCTGTGATTATAAGGGGAAAGTGAGAGCCCTGGCCTGAAAGAGCTCACATCATAGCTTATTGAGGGGAATGACATAAATAAATTCATATTACTATGTGTGAGGGGGACTGGGCTGATGGAAGGGAAGGAAGGCACTGGGGGATGGGAGATGAGAGGGACTTTCTGTAGAAAGTGGGATCTGGGGAGGGATCAGGGAGACCAGGGATCCTTTTGTAAGGAGAACTTGCTGGGGATGGGGAACCACCTCACCAAGAGGGACTGAATTAGCAGATGGAACAGCAAGTGGTAAAGTAGGTGGGGGGGGGAGTCAAACAGGAGAAAGCTGCAGAGGTAGAAAAAAGGTAGGGAGGGGCTGGGTGGTGGGGCTCTTAATGCCAAACAGGACTGGGGATTGGCTGCCTGCCAACCACTGGGGATTACTAAATGTTTGGGGGGAGGGGGGCTTGGGAAATCACCTGGGCAGGTGAATGGAAGGTAGATTGGACTGGGGAGAGATGAGGCAGGGACACTGCTTAGGGGAGGCTCTGGTCAAAGGCATGAATGAAGAGGGTTTGTATCAGAAGGGTGGCCGTGTGAGCTTTGGAGGGGAAGGAGGAGAGAAATAGGGGAATGAGCATTTACAGAGTGCCTGCTAAATGTCCTGCACAGCGCTAAGTGCTTTTCCAATGTCTCATCTGATAGAGGGGATGGGATGTACAGAAGAGATGTGACAGGAAGGTATGAGACCCGGTCACAGACTGGCACCAGAGTGCGCTTGTATGTGGGAAAAAATATTCTGTTTTTGGATTTAAATCCTGCCTCTGATGTTTATTACTGCATGACTACTGGCAAGTCATTGAAATGAGTCTCAGTTTCTTCATCTCTAAAATGGGGATGATAATACTTCATACTAATAATATCAATACTACTTTTTAGTTCTGATTTAGTAGATGTAGATTGCTAGGTGACTAAAACTGTGGAAAAAACTTGAGTGTGAGTCTGGACAAAATGACAACCTCTCAGCCTCAGTTTCCTCATCTGTAACATGGGGTAATGATAATATCTGTAGGTGTAACTTGTGAGGATCACATAAAACAGCATAAATACAAGTGCTCTACAAAACTTTAAGAGCCATATAAGTGCTAGCTACTATTGTTAATATTAATGCTAACTAATAAGGTCCAACACAGCAGAAACTTGCTGGATAAATAGCTATTGAATAAATATGAATGAGGTAGGGATATGCAGGGCTGGGCCTTTTTCAGGACCACATCTCCCTGGCTTGGCCCGATCCCTGGGCACAATATTTGAGAGGGATCCTTCCTCTGATCAGGGGAAAGACTGGCTACTCCATCTCAAGTCAGCCAATGTTTCTTTAAAAACAACAACAACAAAAAAAGGATTTTATAATGAACTTATTCCCTAAAAAATACAAATATTTCAGTATGCCAAGAGCAAAATGAAGACCTGAATATGAGATTATGAATTTGTTAGGTTCAGTTTTTTTTTTAAATTTTATTAGAGCTTTTTATTTGCAAAACATATGCATGGGTAATTTTTCAACATTGACCCTTGCAAAGCCTTGTGTTCCAAATTATCCCCTCCTTCCTCTCATCCCTTTCCGTAGATGGCAGGAAGCCTAATACATGTTAATTATGTTAAAATACTTGACAAATAGAATATGTGTACACATATTTATACAGTTATCTTGCTGTACAAGAAAAATCATATCTACAAGAAAAAAAAAAGCCTGAGAAGGAAAACATAATGTAAGCAAACATCATAAGAGAGTGTGAAAATGCTGTGCTGTGGTCCAGACTCAGATCCCACAGGCCTCTCCCTGGGTGTATATGGCTTTCTTCATCACTGAACAATTGGAACTGTTTTGAGACATTTCATTGTTGCAGAGAGCCATGTCCATCAGAATTGATCATCATATAGTCTTGTTGTTGCCTTGTATAATGATCTCCTGGTTCTGATCATTTTGCTCAGCATCAGTTCATGCAAGTCTCTCCAGGCCTCTCTGAAATCGTCCTGCTGGTCGTTTCTTACAGAGCAATAATATTCCATAACATTCATATACCATAATTTATTCAGCCACTCTCCAGTTGATGGGCATCCATTCAGTTTTCAGTTTCTAGCCACCACAGAAAGAGCTGCCACAAACATTCTTGCACATGTGGGGGCCCTTTCCCTTCTCTAAGATCTCTTTGGGATATAAGCCCAATAGAAACACTGCTGGGTCAAAGGGTATGCAGTTTGATAACTTTTTTTGCATTTCTCTGATCAATAGTGATTTGGAGCACCTTTTCATATGACTAGAAATGGTTTTAATTTCATCATCTGAAAATTATCTGTTCATATCCTTTGTAGGTTCAGTTTTTTAAGAGATAGTCTGTTTATAAGTTGTGGCAATGATTGCCTTGTATATTTTTCTTCTGTACTCATTTATTATTATTATTATTATGTTCCTTTTGTGTCTCACCCTGGGAGAATCTTTAGTCTTGTATCTCTAGTAGCTATCATTAATCCCACTTCCTCCCAATCTAGTAACCAGTAAGAAGTCAAACAAAATGCATTAATTATGACTGAAGTTGTTGATCCCATCAAACCTGTCTCAAGCTTCTGTGTGTGCAGCTGTGTGACTGGTTCTTTTGTGAGTGTGGGGATGTGTTCTGTGTCTTACCTGTGTGTGTGCTTCCCTGGGAAGCTCAATGGATGATTCAATGGACCAGATTCCTGCCTCCCCTCACCACTGAACTTGAAGTAATCAACACAGATGCCAAGCAAGTAATGGTGCAAGTAGCAGAAGAGACCCCTATATTCAGTGAATCCTAGAATCAGGACTGGAAGGGTCCTTGTAGAGTAGCTACAGGGGCTCAACTTCTATTTGAGGCAGAATTGCCTCTCAAACTTCCAAGAAAACCAGCATTGATATAGTGCCTACTGTGTACCTGACACTGTGCTAAGCACCTTAACAATATGATTTCATTTGATCCTCATAACCACCCTGGGAGGTAGGTACTGTTATTATCCCCATTTTATAGCTGAGAAAACTGAGGCAAATGGAGATTAAGTGACTTGTTGCAGGGTAACACAGTTCATAAGTGTTTGAGGCTGATTCAAACTCGGGTCTTGATGACTCCAGGCTCAATACTACTTCCACTGAGCCACCTACCTGCCTCTAAATTAGGAATCAAGATACTTAGAAATGAACTCTATCCACTTAGGGATAGATCTCTGGGTTAGGAAGTTTTCCTTTATATTAAGCTGGAATCTTCTATCTGTAATTTTCACCTTTATTGGTCTTCCTGTATCCTTTGAGCTGGGGGAAACCTTAAAAGTCATCAATTATTCCCCCCATTTTACAGATTTGAAAACTGAGGCTTAACAGTTTAAGTGATTTGTTCAAGCTCCCACAGACAGTAAGAGTTAACAAGCAGAATTTGACTTTAGTTCTTCTTGATTTCAAGCCTAGGATTGTGTCTGCTATATCAAGCTTCGGCCTCTGCCCTGCTAGCAAAGAGATTGTTGTGAAGACCAAATGAAGTAATATTTGTTAGCATAAATATTATATAAATGCAAAAAAAGCTGAATCTCTCTTCTATATAACACCATCTTCAAGTAACTGGAAGGAAACAATTGTGTTCCTTCCAAATCTTTCCTTTTTCTAGGATAAAATTTCTAGCTAAATAGTATCTAGTAAAATAACCTTTCCTTGATGGAAGGCAAGCTCACTGTTGGCAGGGGATTTCATTTTGTCTTTGTAGTACCTGTCACATAGTAGATGCTTAAGACATGATTTCTGATTGATCGATTAATTGATGTAACTTGATAGGAACAAAGTCCCTACTGTGTCTGGTCCAACCAAATGCAGCATTTTTTGAACTTGTGAATTTCATCTTAGTGTATCCTTAGGGTCGGAATTGTTTTGAGTCCTTTATTCTGTCATTTGACAAATGCTTTCTGATATCCTGTCATCTACAAATTTGACAAGCATATCACTTTATGTTGTCTTTCAAGTCACAAATAAATAACATGTGTAATGTTGAAAAGATCTGGCACCGATGAGGGGGAGGGAGTTTCTACATTGGAGGTCTCCTCTTCTGATGAGAATGAGACCATTAATCATCCCTCTTGGTGGGTAGTTGCTCAGTTGCAGATTCATTTAATTATACTACCTTCTAATTTAAATCTTTGGATCTTGTCCACAAGGACATCATTAGATAATTAGCGAAATGCCATGTCCTACTGAAATCAGAGAGAAACTATGGAATTCTCCTGATCTCTACAGTGCTATAACTGCTTTTATAAAAGAGAGAGGAGTTTGGCCTTTCTTCCTAGGGAAACTATACCTGCATCACTATCTTGTTTGTTTTTCCTGAACCCTCAGAAAACCAAAATGTTAGCAGTGGGAAAGGAGGGGGAGGAATGGAAAAAGATTTAAAATGTAATGGATACATTTTTGACAAAAAAAAAAAAGATACTTCTCAGTAATAAAATTCCCCAACAAAATCCATTACAAAGTACATTTCCTGAGGGGGAAAAATGAATGGAATGGAAGGATATTCCCATTATGGTATGTACAGTTTGGCATTAACATTGACCTTTGCTTGTGACTAGAGTTTTATGTCCCCTCCACCTTAACTTTATTTACAGTGTTGCAGTTATTGTATATAGATTGTTCTTTTGGTTGTTTTTTTTTTAATTTTAAATTTCTCTTTTTTTATTAAAGCTTTTTATTTACAAAACATATGCATGGATAATTTTTCAACATTGACCTCTGAAAAACTTTCCAATCCGAATTATCCCCTCTTTCCCCCACCCCCTCCCCTAGATGGCAGGTAATCCAATATATGTTAAATATGTTAAAATACATGACAAATCAAATATATGTATACATATTTATACATTTATCTTGCTGTACAAGAAAAATTGGATCTACAAGAAAAAAAAAAACCTGAGAAGGAAAACAAAATGCAAGCAAACAACAACAAAAAGTGAAAATGTTATGTTGTGGTCCACATTCAGATCCCTCTCTCTGGGTGTATGTGGCTTTCTTCATCATGAACAATTGGAACTGGTTTGAGACATCTCATTGTTGAAGAGAGCCACGTCCATCAGGATTGATCATCATATAATATTGTTGCTGTGTATAATGATCTGGTTCTGCTCGTTTTGCTCAGCATCAGTTCATGTAAGTCTCTCCAGGCCTCTCTGAAATCGTCCTGCTTGTCATTTCTTATAGAACAATAATATTCCATAACATTCATATACCATAATTTATTCAGCCACTCTCCAATTGATGGGCATCCATTCAGTTTCCAATTTCTAGCCACTACAAAAAGGGCTGCCACAAACATTTTTGCACATGTGGGTCTATGCACATTTTGATAACTTATTGAGCATAGTTCCAGATTGCTCTCCAGAATGGTTGGATCCATTCACAGTTCCACCAACAATGCATCAGTGTCCCAGTTTTCTCACATCCCCTCCAACATTCGTCATTATCTTTTCCTGTCATTTTAGCCAATCTGACAGGTGTGTAGTGGTACCTCAGAGTTGTTTTAATTTGCATTTCTCTGATCAATAGTGATTTGGAGCACCTTTTCATATGACTAGAAATAGTTTTAATTTCTTCATCTGAAAATTGTCTGTTCATATCCTTTAAGCATTTATCGATTGGAGAATGGCTTGAATTCTTATAAATTTGAGTTAATTCTCTATATATTTTAGAAATGAGGCTTTTATCAGAATCTTTTAATGTAAAAATGTTTTCCCAGTTTATTACTTCCCTTCTAATCTTGTCTGCATTAGTTTTGTTTGTACAAAACCTTTTTAATGTAATATAATCAAAATTATCTATTTTGTGATCAATAATGATCTCTAGTTCTTCTTTGGTCACAAATTCCTCCCTTCTCCACAGATCTGAGAGGTAAACTATCCTATGTTTTTCTAATTGGTTTACAATATCATTCTTTATGTCTAGATCATGAAGCCATTTTGACCTTATCTTGGGATATGATGTTAGATGTGAGTCAATGCCTAGTTTCTACCATACAATTTTCCAATTTTCCCAGCAGTTTTTGTCAAATAGTGAGTCCTTATTCCAAAAGCTGGGGTCTTTGGGTTTATCAAACACTAGATTACTATAGTCATTGACTGTTTTATCCTTTGAGCCTAACCTATTCCACTGATCTATTATTCTGCTTCTTAGCCAGTACCAAATGGTTTTGATGACTGTTGCTTTATAATATAGTTTTAGATATGGTATAGCTAGGCCATCTTCATTTACTTTTTTTTTCATTAATTCCCTTGAAATTCTTGACCTTTTGTTCTTCCAGATGAATTTTGTAGTTATTTTTTCTAGGTCAGTAAAATAGTCTCTTGGGAGTTTGATTGGTATAGCCCTAAATAAATAGATTAGTTTAGGTAGTATTGTCATTTTTCTTATATTCGCTTGACCTATCCAAGAGCACTTGATATTTTTCTAGTTGTTTAAATCTGACTTTATTTGTGTGGAAAGTGTTTTGTAGTTTTGCTTATATGGCAGATAAATTCCCAAATATTTTCTACTATCGACAGTTATTTTAAATGGATTTTCTGGTGATTTCTGTGGATTATTTTGTTAGATTGTTCTTTTGGCTCTGCTTTCCTGTATTAAAAGTGACTTTTTAAGGGCTTAGGGGGAGCCAGGACCAAGGAGAGATAAAGGTGACTTGGAAGTGGCAAACTTGGGGTAGTGGGGATAGGGACAGGCTCCACATTGGAAGATAAATGCAGTTTGGATATGGTGAATCGAAAACATTAGAAGGAGATGCAGGGAGAGGTGTTCAGGAGAATATGGGACTGCAGCTTGGGGAAAGAGATTAGGAGGAGAGACCATTTTGTATAGGTGAGAATTGTAACCAAAGCAGGGTTGAGATCTCTGAGTTGAAAGAGAGCCAAGAGCTAAGGATGGAAGACTTTGGATAGAACTTGGAGACATAGCCACATTTAAAAGGGACATAATTTAAAAGAGAGAGAGAGAGAGAGAGAGAGAGAGAGAGAGAGAGAGAGAGAGAGAGAGAGAGAGCTTGGCAAAGGAGACAGGTAACAAAAGGGAGAAAGCAAGCCCTGAAAGGAAAGGTGACAGGAGGTGAACTGGGTGGTTGAACAAGTGGGAACAGAGAATGGGAGGAAAGCTGGCGGTCCTGGGAGGAGAAAGCCAGGATGGTAGCTGGAAGCTCATATCCTCATCCCTTATCACATCCTCTCTGCCTCTTTCCTTTTGTTTTTAAGCTGGGGGAGGAACTGAGCTTGTTTTAAGGCAGATGGGGAAGTGCCCAAGGACAGGAAGATCATTGATAGAGGGTAGGAAGGGAGGAGGAGTGGGGGAAGGGATCAGCACAGTCTGCTGAGACTGGGGAAGAGAGGATGGATTCAGGGACGGAAAAGGGGGGGCATCTAAGCAAAGAGAAATAGGTAAGATGGAGCTCACTCTGGGGTGCCCAGCTTCCTTGAGCAGGAAGGAACCAGTGTTCCTGGGATTTTGGGGATAAAAGGAGCTCTTTAGGGATTTTGAAATTTGTCGATAATTGGGGGGGTTCACTTTAAGAGCACAGAGATGCTTATGAAATAAGCATTCATTAATGCTTGTTGACTGAGTGGATTTTGTTCATCTCTACCCATGAATCCTAAAGATTCATAGAGATCCATGCTTAGAAATAATTCAGAAATATCCCATAAAATTCAGAACCTAAAATTTGGCATCTCTAGCTATTCAACTCACCCTTCAGTCAGATGCTGATTTTTACCCTCCTCTCTTTCCCTCCCCACTTTCTAGAAGGGGAAATGAAGGCTTAGGAAGGGAGAAGGCTGAATAGTGAGGCCCTAGTGTGGGAGGAGGAAACAGAAGATGAGGAAGGGGAAGTTGAACCCAAGGCTCCGGATATAATGGCATTTATTTCATGGAGAAAAGCTCCAGGGTTTCCTGACATAGGAATTTCCCCACACTCTGCTCTAAGTGATATCTCGGAGAATCTCCAATTCCAAGGCTCTTGGGGACTGAGACACACCCCCAACTAGCTTCAACCCTGAGATCCTGCACACTGAAGTATTCTGATCTCAGGAACACCCCCCAGACCCTCTATGCTGAATACTCCTGAGCCCTGCAAACTTCCAATCTGGAGCCCCTGGAAACACAAGGGTCCTTTCTGAGCCTCCTCTGGACTTGAATCTGCTATTCCTGAAATGTTTAGGATTTGAGACCCTCATCCCTATGACTCCTAAACCCAAAACCCATGACACAGAATCTCCTAACCCTGAGACCCCCAGATTTTATTACCTCCATCTCCTGATAGTAAATGCAACACCCTTATGTCCTGAGATCTTCCAAAGACTGACACTGTCTCACCTTCCCTACTCAGATTCTGAGACCTCGAAGTCAAATAATGTTGAGCAGCTGCTCTATATAATTATAAAAGGTGGCTGAGTGGTGCAGTGGATATAGAGCATCAGACCTGGAGTCAGAAGACTCATTGTCTGGAGTTCAAATCTCTATAGTAATCTAGTGTTTGACAAACCCAAAGACCCCAGCTTTTGGGATAAAAACTCCCTATTTGGCAAAAACTGCTGGGAAAATTGGAAACTAGTACTGGAAAAACTAGGCATTGACCCCCATGTCTGGAGTTCAAATTTGACCTCACAAGCTTATAGAATTGTGTGACCCTAGGCCAGCTGCAGTTTCCTTCATCTGTAAAATGAGCTGGAGAAAGAAATGGCAAACCACTTCAGTATCTTTGCCAAGAAAATCTTAAATAGGGTTAAGAAGGGTCAGACATGACTGAAAAACGATTGTATAAAGACATCCAGACAGAGCCCCCCAAAATCTGGGAACCCCAGACTCTGAGACACCCCAATCATGAGATACTCCAACCCTGAAGTTCCTGGGTCCTTAGACCCCCAATCCTGAGAGCCTGGATGCTGGACCCTTCAACTCTGAAATTTCCAGACCCTCCCCCCATTTAAGGTTCTTGTTAACTAAGACCTTTTGGGTTGGGAATCCAAACCCTAAGATCCCCTGACTCTAATACTGGGAGACCCTGAAATCTCCTCCAGAGTTCGGGTGGGAGGGCATCTCTTTCCAGGCTAAGCAGTCCTGTGGGTTCATTGAGCAAATGTGAAAACCAGGACCCTCTAGAATTCTGGGAGAGTGGAGGTAAATATAGGTCCCCATAGTCTGGAGGAGTTAGAAGGAAAAAATCTGGGTCTGAGCCCCAGCTGCACATGGCTAGGAATGAGTGAAGAGGCAGCCTATTTCCCCTTTTCCCAAAACCCCCTTCCCCCATTTCCACCCCCTTCCTCCTCCCTCCCTTCAGTGGGTGATAGGAAAGGGCACAGGTCTGACGTCTGAAGTTGCTATGGCGACACAGAAACCCCTTTCCTTGCTGTTACCATGGTAACTGGGCCTCCATCTGTGCAGCCCCCCATTTAGAAATGGGGGTCTCTAGTCAGAAAAGAGCAGGGGAGGGGTTCTAATTAGGAAGGATGGGAACAGGGAGAAATAAAAGGCAGTGAGAACATGAAAGAGAAAGTGGGCATATTTGTGTAGGGAGAGCAAGGGAGGGGAAGGGAAGAGCTATGGTTTCCAGGGCTGAGGTGTCTAAGGGGGGGTCATTCAAAACATCTCCCCATTCCCTAGAGGGGAACCCGTAGGTCCAGATCAGGGACTAAGCTGGACTGGGCTACAAGGACACTTCAGTTCCTCTGACACTGAGAGTAAGTGCTCATTTTTGACCCTTGGGAGAGTAGAATGTTTTTCTGGTTCTGGAATATAGTGAGTCTGTGATTATTATATCTTTTAAGTCCTTAAGATTCCAAGTCAGGTCTGAGGAGAGGGGAGTTTCCTTGTAGGGGGATCACCTGGGCCAGCCCCTTTCTTGGACCAGGTTCCCAATTCCTTCAGCTCATTGGTGCAGGTCTTCTCCCCCCTCCTCTTCCCTCTTCTTCCCCCTCCCCCCCATTCTGATCTGAGATCCAACTGCTGGGAACTCTGTAGGGGGAGGGGAGGTTGGGGAGGGAATCCCCTGGGGATATGACATCACCAGGCTGGTGTGACCCTTAGGAATGGGCTCCCTGGCTCCCTATCGCCCCACTGTGGTCACAGATGGACATTTCTCCCCTCCTAGGTTACTCTCCCCCCACTCCTCCCAGCACTTCCAAATGTCTTGCCCCATCTTGGAATACAAGTATTTGGGCCGACTACTCCACACCCCAAACTGAGAAATAGAGAGGAAGGGCTAAGGAACAGAAGAGTTCATCTGAATGGAAGACAAGGTGAAGAGAAATCTGGAGAGTGAGGTATTAGAAAAAAGGGGAAGATAGAGAAGGAAAAGGAGTGGAAGAAAGGAAGGGAGAAGAGGTGGAAGAGATGAGAGGAAATGGGAGGGGAAAGGAGGAGAAGATGGGAAATTCCTTAGGGCAGGAATTGTCTTTGCCTCTCTATCTCCAGTGCCTACCACTTATATGCATGAAGGACGGAGAAGAGAAAATGGAAAATGGAAAAGGGAGAGAAGAAACAGGCAGGATGAGAAGATAGAAAAATTGAAAGGAGGGAGAATGAAGGAGATAATCACAGAATCTCATAGCAGAAAGGGACCCTAAAAGGGATCAGGCCAAAATTTTATTTTAAAAAAGAGCCCCTTTTTTTTTTTTTTAAACACCCATGACTGAGAATGATGCAGGAAAATCCCTCCCTCCACAGGCAACCCATTTAATCTTATTGTAATTTCCCCCTCCCAATTATAACTCTTATCTGAACTCTGTCTCTCTCTCACACACATCCCCTCTGTTTACCGAAGAAAAACAAAATCCTTGTAACGAATATGATTGAGCAAAACAAATTAAGCTTCCACATTGGTCTTCTGGAAGCTGCATTGGTGGTTGGTCATGGCATTGATCAAAGTTCTTTAGTCTTTCAAAGTTTCTCATCTTTACAACATTGTTGTTAATGGATCTTCTCCTGGTTCCATTCATTTCACTCTGCATCAGTTCATACAAGTCTTACCAGGTTTTTCAGAAAACATCACTTTAATCATTCCTTCAACTGGCAGGCATTTATTTCCAGTTCTTTGCCATCAAAAAATACTGCTATAAGTATTTTTTCACAGAAGCTCATTTTATTTGGGTGTAGTTTTGTTATGATTATATTGAGTTGGGATACATCATTTTGCAATTTGCACATGTTGGTCCCAATTCTGCCTCAAGAGAGTCCTTCAAATATTTGGAAGACAGTTATATTTTCTATCCCTCTTCTCATATTTTGGCAAGACCCTATTTAAGTTTTAACTTACGGTCTCTAAGCTTTATTTTCCTCATCCATAAAAAGGGGATGGTAATAGCATTTACCTCAGAAGATTGTTGTGAGGATCAAATGAGAGATCTAAAGAACTTTGTAAACTTTAAAGTTCCCATCCCTGAACTCATGATATTGACTTTTTGAGCTTAAATGTAGAGCTTTGCATTCCTCTCATTGACCGTCCTCATAATTTTTTAAAATTACTAGATTAGGGCAGCTAGGTGGCGCAGTGGTTAGAACACCAGCCCTGAAGTCAGGAAGACCTGAGTTCAAATCTGATCTCAGACACTTCCTAGCTGTGTGACCCTGGGCAAGTCACTTAACCCCAATTGCCTCAGCAAAAAGCAAAAAAAAAAAAAAAAAATTACTAGATTAATATGTTACATTACTTAAATGAAAAATCTACAGTCCCCACCACCTTTTGATACAAGCTTGACTGCCCACTGTTCTAATCTGCTATCCAGTGTTTTGTGCCCTTTGAAAATGTGATAAGCCTGAAATCTCCATCTTTATTTGGGGCATTAAAATATAAAGGAGCACAGGGCTCAAGCTGATTCCTTAAATACTCCACTAGCCAGCCACTAGAGATCTTCCCATCGAGGTGAAAATGGTTTGATGTCAAATCCTTGATGACCACTTTTTGTGTCTGGATATTCAATCAGTTCCAAATGAACCTAATCATATTACCATCTAGTCCACAGGCACCTTGCCAAATGCTGTTATTTATCTATAGCCTTCCTCAGGTCCTACCAGTCCAATATCTTGGGTTAAAATGGGAAATGAGGTTAGTCTGGTCATTGCTGTGTTCTGGTTCTTTGTAACAATGACTGACTACTTCCTTTTCTAGGTGAACAGATTCTAGAATTTTACCAAGAATCAAAATTAAGTTCACTGGCCAATAGTTTGGAGGTTTCACTCTCTGTTTAACTATTTCCACTGTCAGAAAGCACAGGTCCCTTGATCCTGCTCATAGTTCAAGGCCCAATTTAAATCCCACTTAGAAGCTTTTCCTGATTTCTCCCCTTTTCTCCTTCCTTTTCCTATAGCTGAATGTTCTTTTTTTTCCCCCAATGTACATTTTAGAGCTTATTCTGCCTGGCCTCTGTTGTCAGATAGAGGCTAGATGAAATGATAGCCATTAAAGCCCTTTCCAGCTCTGGCCTTTTTGCTTCTGAGTCATCCCTCTTTCCTGGGTCTGGGTCCCATTCCTGCGTCTCCTCCACCCCCCCCCCCCCCCCAGCACAAAGAACTAGATGGAAAGGAAGAAAGGAGAGGGAAACCACAGGGGGTAAGGTCAAACTGTGGGGAAGAAATCTTAGAGGTCTCAGAAGTGTGGGAAACCTGGAAGAAATGAAAGGGGAAAAGAAGAGAAAAAGAGAATGAGAAAAGGTTTTAGGAGGGAAGGAGAAATAGAGAAAAGACATCTACTTTTCCTGCTTTATTATGTGTGTTAACTCCCCACTCACTGGTTCCTCAGAATCTTCCCCTCCCTCCCTGCTTTTGTCCAGATTCCCTCCCAGGATTGGAACCCTCTTCCTTCTTTGAGTTCTTGTTTTTTCCAAGGTAAAATTTTTTGGTCTCGACCCTTTTACAGCCTTAAAAATCATTTAAGGTTTTTCCGTTCACCCCAGTTTGTGTTTAGGTGTGTTATATTTAAATGAGGTTTTATTGTGATTATAAAAAGCTTTGACTCGAAGATCCCACGAAGGGTCTCAGAGACGCCCCCACCCCACCCCGTATACACATTTGAGAAAGTTCTGGGAAAGGGGAGGTGTCCGGTCCCTCGGGCGCCACCACTGCTAGGAAACCTTCCCTGATAATCGCCTTGGGTTGCTATCGCTCTCTTTCCTCCCTCAGTTATCCGGGGTCTGCTTCTCTGGGGCACTACCTCCCATCCCCACCCCCACTCCCACCCCTCTCGCCCTTGGTCGGCAAGCTCCTTTGGGGCCCATTTCTCAGGTTGGTTTCGGCACCGCCCCGGCCGAGGACAAAGCCGTGCACACAGCCAAGTGCTTACAAAATGTTGGAGTCGGTGCACTGCATTGAATTTCGGGAGCTGCCGGCCGGGCTGAAGGACAGACAGACGCGCGCGCACACACACGCAGCCAGCCCGGAGTGTAAAGAACAGTGTAAGCTGTGCTTTTATTAAAATGTGCATCATTCTTTTATTTTAAAATGTGCATCATTGTCTCGTGCTCGGCGCGCGCGACCTCAGCGCGGTGTCCCCGCGGCCGGCCCCGCCCCCGCCCGGCCCCC
>JAJPUD010011377.1:0-17486 GCA_023553655.1 Myrmecobius fasciatus | reverse complement strand
GTGTGCACCGTCCCGGGCCGCCACTTCGGGCGGGCCGCGGCGGGAGGGCCGCTGGACCCAGGGGCGGCCGGCCCGGGACGGTGCACACTGTAGGGGCGCGGAGCAGTCTCTAGGTCGGGCATAGGCGTTCCCCCAGCACGGCTCAGCGCCGCTGGACTCCGCTCGCTTCGTGGCCCCGGCTGGACGGCGGCAGCCCGCGATCTTGCTCTTGCAGGCGCCCACCGAGGCACGGGCTGGCCCAGCCGCAGCTCTCCGCTGGCCGGGCGATGGTGACAATGCGGGGCCCGAGGGGGCGGGGGAGGGGGGCACTGCCCATTTTGGTAGCCGGGGCAGCACAGCTCCCCCACCCCCGAGTCACTTGTGCCACATCAGTTTACATCATAATCAGGGCCCTAGCTTAAAAATGTCCGGCCCCCGCCCCCTCCCCCACCCGCGGCTGTGTCCAGACGGAGAATGTTCTAGCGCTGGGGGCGGCTGCGGATGAAGTCCTGGGGGGGAGAGGCGCGGGCCGAGGGCGATGGTGGAATAGAGCTGCCTCACAGAGGCAGGATGAGCTGAGGCGGTGACGGGGAAGGAAGGAAGGAGGAGAGACAGCATGGAGGACTTTCTGCTCTCCAATGGATACCAGCTGGGCAAGACCATTGGGGAAGGGACCTATTCAAAAGTGAAGGAAGCATTTTCCAAAAAACATCAAAGAAAAGTGGCAGTTAAAATTATAGACAAGATGGGAGGGCCAGAAGGTGAGAAAAGGCCTTCTCTCCCTCATCTGCGCGGGTCGGAGATTCCTGCTGGAGGGTGGATGAGGCAGGGGGTAAATGGAGAGGAGGGGAGGGCTTTGAGCAATCTGATTCTCCAGTCCGGGCTGGGCACCGGCCTAGAACTGTTGTCTTCCTGCCTGGAGGGGACCCCACCTTCTGGGGACGAGGGCAGCCTGGGAGTGGGGATGGAGCTCCCTTTGTACAGCTCCGTGGCACACGCACGTGTTTGGCTCCGGCATTTAGGGACGATGTAATTTGTCCTTCCAAGGTGGCAGCTCCCGAGCGTGCGCTCGATCTTTAGTGCATCCTATCAGGTGTGTAGGGCTCCCGACCAAGGGGCCTTGTGCGGTAAAGGGGCCTAGAAGCAGAGGTGTCGGTGGCCCCAGGAAGCAATGAATCGGAGGGAGAGTATGGCAGGGCCAGTTTAATGGAACAGTGGGCTGGGCACTCGGTCCTGTCCCCTTGGGTTCAGTCTACTGTCTCCTTTTAAGTTTCCCCCTCTATAAAAATAGGGCTAATGCCACCACTTTACATTTATATAGGACCTTACAGGCGGGTTCTAAAGTGCTTTCCAGGGCCCAGGTCCCTCCAGGCTGATCCTCCTAACCACCTTGTAAGGTAGAAGTGCAGGGACTCATAGATGATTAGAGCTGGACCTTTAACCTCGCTTGAGCTTACTGCTGAGAAAGACTCCCAGAGAGGGCAAGTAGCTTGGCAAGCCACAGAGCAAGCTCTAGGGCAGAGTTGGGGTCCTGCAGGCCTACCTGCTGCATCCTGCTTTCCTAGATGTATACCACTAGAATGGCAAGAAGCTCCCATTTTTCAGATTAGGCTGCCCAACTGCTGTCCTGCCCACTGATGGACATGTGAGGGGGGCTTTGGAAAGCATAAGCTGTGAAGAGAGCCTATCTCTAGGCAAGCACAGTATGGAGTTGGGACCACACGACAGACAGGGGTTGCATCTCCGTGTCCTGCTTTGTCAATCCTCCCCTCAGCCTTCTCTTTCCTTCTCCACAGAATTTATCCAGAGGTTCCTGCCGCGCGAGCTCCAGATCGTCCGCAGCCTGGATCACAAGAACATCATCCAGGTGTACGAGATGCTGGAGTCAGCCGACGGTAAGACCTACTTGGTGATGGAGCTGGCCGAGGGGGGAGATGTCTTTGACTGCGTACTGCACGGTGGGCCTCTGCCCGAGAGCCGGGCCAAGGCCCTCTTCCGCCAGCTGGTGGAGGCCATCCGCTACTGCCATGGCTGTGGCGTGGCCCACCGAGACCTGAAGTGTGAGAACGCCCTGCTGCAGGGCTACAACCTGAAGCTGACCGACTTCGGCTTTGCCAAGGTACTGCCCAAGACACGGCGGGAGCTGAGCCAGACCTTCTGTGGTAGCACGGCCTATGCTGCCCCAGAGGTGCTGCAGGGCATCCCCCACGACAGCAAGAAGGGTGATGTCTGGAGCATGGGTGTGGTCCTCTATGTCATGCTATGCGCCAGCCTGCCCTTTGACGACACAGACATCCCCAAGATGCTGTGGCAGCAGCAGAAGGGGGTTTCCTTCCCTGGGCACCTGGGCATCTCGGCTGAATGCCAGGACCTGCTCAAGAGGCTCCTAGAACCAGACATGATCCTCCGGCCTTCAATCGAAGAAGTTAGTTGGCATCCATGGCTAGCAAACACTTGATAAAAGCAATAGCAAGTCCTCCCCAATAAAGCAGGGGAGAAAGAAAACCCAAAGTCTGCTTCTAAAATGGTGATATATATTTTACACTTTACGTTTGCTTATCCTATAAAACTCATCCCCACCCCCTTTCTCTTTTCCCCTAAAAGACCTTCATGGAACCAAGGGCTTTATTCAGAACTCCCATTTTATCACGCCCGATGTGAATTTTTATACAACAGGTGTTTAACTAAAGTAAATTAAATAGACCCCAGAAGCACACATCTGGGGGGGGGGGGAGGAGAAGTAAAAAAAGTTACCAGGAGAACTATTGGATCTATGCCGTTGTTGCAACTTCCTTTCCAAATAAAAGCAGAAGCATTGGGAATAATGCAGAAAAGACCTCTTGACTCCTTGTCTCAGTGAGGACCAGGTGCCTGCCTCTTGGGCAGTATGTTGAATGGGCCCTGGCAGGCCATTGTCCCCTTCGATGCAGGGTTCCCCAGTCCAGGGTACTAGCTTAGCCCCAAAACAGAGTTCAAGGGGTGGGAAATGGGTGGGGAGAGGTTTGGGGGCTCTGGTCCAACCACTGGCCACAATGGAATGCTGTTGTGGGGCTGGGCCCATAGCTTCCCCCCAAGCATGACCAGGAAGGGTGACAAGAACAAAGGCCCAGACACCTCGGGCTAATGTCGAATGTCTTTAATAGCTGTTAACTGCAAGTCTGCAAAAGGTTCAGGACAAAGTTTCTTTGTGGGATTTTTAAATTACAAAACTAACAGCTGTTAGAATATTTTTTTTTTCTTTTTCCCAGCTACAAAATGCTCTGGGGAGATGCATTATAATTTAAAATATATAATATTGCACAAACAACCAAAAAGGTTAAACTAAACATTACAAAGAGAATACCCCCACCCCCACCCCAGAGAAAGATTCAGCATTTTCCCCAACTTGACTTTCTTGATGAACTTGACTGATTGCCACCCTCCCCTTATCCCATGACGCCGACCCTTTTAAAATGGTTGTCAGACACACTAGCCTGGAAGCAACAGCATGAGGGTGTTCAGGAACCCCCAGCAAGCCCTTCCTCACCCAGAGAAGGAGGCAAAGAGAATGAATACACAGAAGCCTCCCCCAAAACCATGGACACCAGAGGAGAGGGAGGAAAAATCCACACTAGCCACATGTCAGGAGGCAGGTGCAGAGAGAAGCGTGGGCCTGCCCCACAGCATGTGCCCCAAAGAAAAGCGATGGGGGAGAAAGGGGGGGTCTCATGGCTTACCTAACGAAGGCTGGAAAAGGGTTCTCAGAGACACTGACCTTCTATCCTGCTTGTGAAGCAGTTACATTCCACGTGTGTTTCCTAGACTCCCAAGGAAAGGGACTGGAAGACGGTCCGTCCACCCCCAACCAAGGAACAAGAGAAAAGCTTGAAGGCTGCTGCTCTTGGCTCGGGCAGCAGGAGAGACAGAGCAAGAAATGCAAAGAGAGCATGGCCCCACAGACCCAAAGGCCTGTGACTGTCCCAGCTCTTGGCAGGTCTGAGAAGCAGGTGCTGGAAAAGAGGCACTGGGAGAGGGTGACACTGAAATACAGGATCGTGGTGATGGGGGGGGTAGCACTGGTCCCCAATCTCTACTATAGCACTCACTCAGAATCTGAAAGACAAAGATCACTCGAGCCATATGAACCAAGAAGAAAAGGCCTGGCAAGGGAAGAGGAGGCGTCCCCTAAGACACGGACAGAGCCCCCCCGCCTTCCCCAGAGGACAAGCGAACACCAATGTCATCCTGATGTCAGCCCCTTGGCTCCCCCGGCCAGCAGAGTCAGACAAAGAAGGCCACCTATGGTAGGGTGGGGAAAGACATGACGGAGGTAAAGGAGCTGCTCAGGCAAAGATGGAAGTGGACCTAAGGCAGGACAGGGGCTTTCACAAGTTGTCCCTTCGAATCTTTGAGCTCACAGACAGGCCATGGAGGGGAGCAGAGGGCACCACTGGGGGCTGGACTGAAAGTGGCTGTAGGTGTGATGTCCCCCCCACAAGCAGGCGGGTGGATGGGAGGCTGTGGCAGGGCCTGCCTGGGGCCAGGGGGGTCACAGCAGAGAAATACGGGCTCTTCAGAGGGGGATGCCCCCCTCCCCCGAGAATTGGCACGGGTCACAAGACACGGTCTGGCCTCAGGGAGGTCCTTTCTGGAAGAGCCCTGTGGGAAGGCCTTCCCTCCAGGAGGGGCTCGGGTTGTACTCGGAAGATGGAGCAGACAGCACGGGGTGGATGGTGGAGCGTCCGGGGTGCCGTCCAGGAGTGGGCTGACGAGGGGCTGGGGGCCTGCTGCAGGGGCTGCTCTCTCCAAGTCCCCCTCCTCATTCCCAGTCCTCCCACTCCACGTCTTCCAGCTGCAGATAGGAGTGGGGTGGGGGAGGGAACAAAAGCCATACATGTGTCTGCACTTTTTCGACTTGGACCCATCCCCAAAGTGGGCGTGCACCTTTGGGCTGTCACCTTTTCCCTGGCGGCGGCAGGGCCACAGCTGCCTCAGACTCGGTCTGTCGGCTGCCTCTTTCTGTCCCTGTCTTGCCAGAACCCCCGAAGTACTCTGTGCCACAGAGCCCACTAGCCTGTCACTGACCTCCCACTGTCAGCTACGTTCACCTTCCCGGGAGGGGACTGGGAAAGCCCAGTGGTCGGGCCCGTCTCATTCCCTCCTGCTGGGCAGACTGCTGCTCACCGAGTGAGCCAATGAACAAGAGAAGGGTGCTAGACTTCTGAGACGGTCCCTGGTGGCCTAGCTGCCATCCTGGGGATGGACAGGGAAACGTTTAATGTCCCTTTGGCCCCAGGTTAGCTGACTTGATGGGCAGGCAGGGAAGGGAGAAGAGGAAGTGGCTGCTCAAACCCTGAAGAGGAGGGTGGGTTGGCTTTTCCTGGAGGGCCCTTCCCTAGCTAGCACAGCCTCACCTCTCCAGATCCATCAGCTTTGGCCAGAGCCAGCTGCACCTCCTCCTCAGTCATGTCCAGATCAAAGTCCTTCTCCCAGTCTTCACTGATGTCAGTACTGGAACCTAAAACCGAACCAAAGGCAAAAAGAAGGCTTGGAGCTCAAGCTTTTCCTGAAGGGAGCTCAAACTTGCCTCAGTGACCCAGAACTGTCATGAATATTCCCTTTCCTAGAACCCATTCCTTTGGACGAGAGATATTCGGGACTCTGGGATTTGAAGGGATGCACACCTTCTCCAGCCTAACAACCAAGAATGATCTTGAGTGCTCCAAGAGGAAGCTAGCCTAGTGGCTAGTGCACTGAGCTTGGAGTCAGGAGAATTTCAATCCCGATCCAATCATTAGCTATGTAATCTGGGGTAAATGACATAATCTGTTTTGGTCCATTTCCTGGTCTGCAAAATGGTACTGATAATATTGGTAGTGCTTATCTCATAGGCTGGTGGCGAGACTCAAATGAGATAATGGATGTAAAGTCTTTTGCAAACTTTGGAGTGCTATATAAATGTCAGTGATTATCATCAATAACTATTCTTTTTTGACCACCTATATCAAGGGAATTGGGGGACACCAGATAGCATCTGATGGATCTAGGTGTCTGATAATCAACAACTTTTGGACAACACAATCTGTAAAGTGCTTTCCAGTTCTAAATACCAAGCATCATATATAAGATCTTTCACTTTCTGTGTTCAAATAGAATTGTGGGACCACAAATGTGGGGCTAAAAAAGGGACCTTAAAGCCCATTTCATCAGAGCTGGAAGGAAGCTCTGAGGTCATCTAGTATCTAGTCCAACCCATATCATCTGTTGTGATATTGCCGACAAGGACGGTGATTCGAAGAGCTCACTGTCTCCCTTTCGACTGAAATTCCACTCTATTCAACTTCCTTCATCGACCCCTAGTTCCAGTTTCTGGAGCCAGCCAGAAAATGCCTCATCCCTCTTCCCTTGACATCCCTTAAAATTCTTTTGTCTTAGTGTTCTCTTCTCCAGACTAAATCTGCCTAGCAAGCAGTTAGAAATATATAATTTGAGTTTGGGAAAGTCTGGAGCTGAAATAATAGACATGCTATGTCACTGGATTGTACAAAGAAGGTACTAAAAAAATAAGGAGAATCCAGAGAAGGATCATATAGCAAGTCAGTCAGGAGGCTGAGACTCTTAATTGCCAGAAAGGATTGGGGAAACCAGGTAGCTTGGGTAGGGGAGCCTCTTGATTCTTCCTGAGCATGCACTTCACTACCTGGTACACAAGGTGAGAAGTGTCTACACAAGGTGAGAAGTGTCTGGTAGCCTGGCTTTCTAGATCTCTTTATCAAGGGCTCGACTAATAACCTAAATGGACTAACTACAGACATCTTCCCACATTTACAGCTGTACTGCTGCAGGCTAGGTATGGAAGACTCCATAGAAAGTGGGAGATTTTGGGATTCTCCTTTTATTAGGAATAACAAAATGGTTTGGAATGGTCAAGCTCTCATCTATGACCTCAATATAAGACCCTCCTAACTAATCCTCCAGTCCAACTTAAAACACATTTAAATGCTTACCAAGCATAAACCATGGTGTTAGGCATTAATCATAAAAAGACAAACCCCAAAATGGTCCTGTCCCCAAATAGGGCATTTGGGAAATACATACAATGAATATTTAGAATTACAAGGTAATTTGGAGAGGGATAAAGTAGTAGCAACTCCAGGGACTAGCAAAGAATTTACCTCTGAGAGTGGGAAGATAAGAAAGACCTTGGAGCAAGAGGAATTACTTGGAATCTAGAGATTCTAAGAAGATAAGGTAAGCAGGTCATAAGTTGCAAGGCAGGGGTACAATCATGCAGAGCCATGTGATGGAAGGCTTGGGCTACAGCAGGATTGTCTCCTGGGTTCAATGTACAGTACTTGAAGAATAGTCACATGGAAAAAAGATGGGGAGGAGAGCAGGGTTCAGACATGGCAGGCTTCAAATGTATTTTAGATGTGACAGGAAGCCAGCTAGGACATATTTTTGAACAGAAGGGTGATCACACGGATGCAGAGCTGCAGAGGCCCCTAAAGATCTTCATTTATCAATTAGGAAACTGAGGGACAGAGAAGTTAAGTTGCCAAAGCCATGAAGGCTGGGCAAAATGGTGTTACCTCCCAGGTCCTCTTTAGCTTCACCTTAGATCCTCTGATCCCAAACCCATGGTTAGGAGGAGGCTTTGAGATGATTTTGGCAGCTATGGAAAATGAATTGTAGGAAAGCAGAGACCAATAATAGGCTATTGCAGTGCTCAGGAGACATCAGGGATGAGATGGACATGGATTTGAGAGATGTTGTGGAGACAGAACTGACAAGACTTGGCAACTGAATGGATATGGGGAGAAGGGGAAGCAAAGTGTAGAGAATGACTTCCACGATGAAAAGCAGAAGAATGGTTCTGTCAGTTTAGCAGAAAGCAAGTTTTTGGAGGAAGATGGGGAAGACAGGATTAGTGGGGCAAGATTACGAGTCCTGTTTTGACACATACTGTTTCAAATACTAGTGGGGCACACAAAGGAAATGTCTAGCAGGTGAGGTAGAGCTACAGTTCTGGCTGTATTAATTTCTCACTAAGAGAAAATAGAAATAAGACACAGCCTTGGAGAACATCCCTGACAATGGGAAGGAGATAGATGGTCAATCAATAAGGAGGCAAAGGTACTCAGAGAGTAGGAGAACCACCAGGAGAATAATGCTACAAAAGTCCATGGAAGGGACACAATTCAGCACCACGAGTGGCTGGGACACTATTCTTTCCTCTTTCTATTTTCTGAGCTTGGTGGGGAGGGGGGAGGGGGAAGGTCCTGCCTTTTTGGACAGCTCAAACTGTATATCCAATCGGCAGCTCAAACTCAATTATGTTCAAAGTAGGATTCTAATCATTTCTTCCTTTACAACAATCCCTTCTCTCTTCATGCTAGTTCAGGCCCTCATCATCTCTTTCCTGGATTATTACAATAGCTATCTAAGTAGTTCTTCTAATCGGTTTCCTGCTCTCAAGTCTCTCCTCACTTCTCTCCACTCTCCACTCACTGTGAGTGATTTTTCTCAAGTGTAAGTCTGACCACATTAGTCAATTCAAATGACTCCCTATTACCACCAGAACAAAATAAAAAAAATCTCCCATTTGGCACTTCAAGCCATATGGCCAGGCCCGTTCCTCCTTTTGTCTTCTGAGATTTTATTTCTCTCTCCAAATGCTACAATCCAGCCATATAAGCCTTCTTGTGTCATTTCCCAAAAATCATACTATGACTGGACACTCTGCCTTTTCATAGCTCAAAACCCATCTTTTGGAGGAAGGCTTTCCTGGCTTCTAGTGCCATAGGGGGGCTTTGGAATCAGGAAGCCTGAGGTCAAATCCTGCCTCAGAGGTGCTTAGTGGACAAGTCACTAGCCTCTCTCAATCTCAGAAAGGCTATAAAATGGAGAGAATAACAGCACCTCTCTCAGAGGTGTGGTGAAGATCAAATGAGGTATTTGTAAAGCACTCTGCCAACTTAAAATGCTATAGAAATGTTAGCTATTAATAGTGTCTTTAGTCTAGGATTATCATTCACCTATTCATGCAGGCCTCCCTCTTAAGAATGGATCTCCCTCCTAGAGGGGAGAGCTGTTTTTGACTTTATGTCCTCAGGACTTAACCCAGTGCCTGTGTCAAGTGTTTTAATAAATTAATAAATTTAATAAAGTGTTTAATAAATGGCCTGCAACCAAGAGATGCACCGAGGACAAAAAGGATAATTGAGAAAAGGTCAGTGCATTTAACAATCATGATGATCACAGCTATTTTGGAGATCAAAGTTTTAGTTGAAGAGTAGGATTGGAGACCAGGGAATGAAAAAGGGTGAGCAGGAGGTGGGCAAGTGGCTACAAATATAGGTGTTTTTCTCTTTTTTTCCTCTATGAATATGGCAGTGAACTCACAAGAGTGAATGGATAGAGGAAACCTAGACACATTTGTATCCAGCAGGGAAAAAATCAGGAAACAGTAAAAATGAGACTCACTGCAGGGGCACTGGGGGGAAACTGGATCAAGAGCACAATTACAGGCCTTGGCTGAAACACAGAAAGAGAAGAGGATAGAATGAGGTTAAGGGGAAGCCTTTACTAACAACTTGCCTCCTAGGTGCCATTTCCTGAGCTAGGAAGGTGATACAAACAGTCCCTCTTCAAGGAGTTCCCCTCATTCAGGTGAACTTCCTATAACTATTAAGCTAGCAACCATTTGGGAGGGGAGGCAGCACTAGCAGCTAAGGGAAAGGTCCTGAGGAGGAGGAAGAGGAGGAGGAAGCTGAGCTAAACCCTGAAAAGGGGCAGAGGCAAGCTGGGAGGGCATCTGAGCTGAGAAAAGCCTGGGAAATGGGAAGAGAATGACAAAGGGTCCAGAAAGGGAGACGGGGTTCCTGAGGTGGGATCAAGCAGAGAGAGTAGGTCCTCTGAGGGTATTGAGGAAAGAAGGGTTTGGAACGTGGGTGAATTGAGGAAGCATAAAAAGATTCCCAAGGAACATGAGGGCCCAGTCATCCTTTGATGGGATGGAGAGGGGCTTCTCTCCAGTATAACCAGGGTCTGGCAGTGGCACCCAGGAAAGCACAAGCATGACGCTGCTGAGGGTGTCAGGGATTTTGTGTCATTGGAAAGGAATCAGCTTTCCATAATGGCAAGAGAATGGAGGTTCCATGGGATGTCAGGAAAGGAAAAGGCAGAAAAACTAGGGCCTAGGGAAAGATAGGGCTGAAGAGGACGATGGATCCAAGAGAGTGGAACAGAGAAGGCCTTCAGAGATTAAGCTGAAAACCAGCAGCCTGCCCTCAAGGGACTTCCTCCAATCTATCCTTCATGTTACTGCAGAAGAATCTTCCGAATACACTGATCCTACTGATGTCATCCCTCAAATCAGCACCCCCTTTTGGCTCCTTGTTATCTAGTGAATAAAGCTTGATTTTCTAACTTTGCAACAATTCAACTCCTGACTAGCCTTTGAGGTGGTCCAGAACATGGCTGCAGCTTCCCTGGGCAGTTTTTTCTGCCCTTGGTGGACCAGCTGTGTCCTGTGCCATCTCCCATGCCCTTCTTCGCCTTCCCTCCATGGCCCAGGAGGATGCTGTCTCCCCACTCAAAGGTGAAGGCACCCCCTCTCCCCTGAGTGATTTCTCCATGCCCTTTGCCTCGATCTCTAGTTCTGTTCCCTTCTATCAGAGACCTCTGGGGACTTTCATCAGACTGGAGGTTCCCCAAGAGCTGGGTGAGTGTCTGTAATGCTAAGTCTTACACACAGCCATGACTTAATGTTTGCTGAATATTAGAGCTGGAAAGGATTTTAAAAGGCTTCATCACAGGATCATCAAAGACTTAGGGCTAGACAGCACCTTCATTAAGCACCTTCATTAACTTCAAGACTCTGGTTTTTCAGATAAAGAAAACAAACCCCTGAGAAGTGAATTAATTTGCTCAACTCTAGCAAATAGTCATGAGAATTCAGATCTGGATCTCCTGACAAAACCCAGCCTTCTCTCTTTTATGGCAATCTGCATCATCCCTCACACAATTCCCCAGAGGAATAAAGGCAGTCATTTCATGAGCCCTGAGATAGAGATGGGGGAGACTGGGGAACTGACATCACACTCTTGGGGGGAGCATTTCCATAGGACTACACTGGGAGGTGAGTGCTATTGTTACCCCCATTTTAGAGTTGAGGAAACTGAGGATGGCAGACTTGCCCCACAGTAAGGCTTCGAGATGAAATCTGAACTCAGATCTTCCCGACTCCAGGACCAGCTCTGGCTGCACTGTTGGGGGGGGGGGGAAGCTGGGGTGCAACAAAACAACCAGCTGGTTTTATCCCAGCAGATGATGTGGCCACTGAGTAAGTGCCCAGCCTGACAAGGCCCAAGCAAGCCCCCTGGGTCCAGTGGCTGAGCTGCAGGCCCGCTGATGGGCCTTCTGAGAGCCCAGACAGAGAGGGCTCCATCACCCCAGTGCCCTTCACTCCTTCCTGTCCACGGTCTTAGGAGAGCCCTCTGGGAACATCCTCTGGGCGGCCAAGCAAAGCTTTCCAGCATCTGGCCCAGCTCCTTTCTGGCTACTCCCTGGCATCCACCTTGCAGTGTGGGCAGGGGCTCTGCTTCTGGCCCCTTCCTGGCACCCCCCCTCACATGTTGTCTTTCTCCTCCTATTCTCTCTCTCTTGTCATTGTATCCCCAGCTTAGCATGGTGCCTGGCACATAGAAGGCTCCCAGACCTTCACAAAGCGTTGAGAAGGAAGGTGGCCAAGAAAGCTCAGCTCAGGAAGGAGGAAGGGGCGATCCCTTCTTCCCCTTTGCTCTGCCCTGAGCAGCCACATCTGTAATTCTGTATTGTGTTCTGGCCATGCTTTAGAAAGAAGAGCAACCAGAAGGAATGGCCAAAGTGGCAAAGAGACTTGAGGAAGAGAAGATTTCTTCTGCAAACAAAACAATTGTCTTCAAATATCTGAAGGACCATTACCTCCCAGAAGTAGTAGTAGTAATAATAATAATAATAATAATAATTTTTAGCATTTATATAGGATTTTAAAGTCTCTAAAATCTAATAACACATCATCTTATTAAGAGGAAGACTAGGAATATCAAGTGAAACTGCAAGGTGGAAAACTGAGGCTCAATGTAAGAAAAGAACTTTTATTCCCAAAGTGGTTTAGGCTGGGCTGCTTTGGGAACCTCTTCCTGCAAACAAGGATGCCTACTTGTGTATGTTGTAGGGGCAGTCTTTTGCAGATTCGAGTCACTAAAGAGGATTATCAAGATTTCTCCCAAATCTGAAGTCCTGGGATCCTGTGGCCATAGACTGAAACTTTGTTTACATATAAAAAAACAGGCCCATAAAGTACATTAGAATCCTACAAGGTCAGTGCCAGTGACTCCTGGACCAGTGTTCTTTCCCTTAAGGCACGCTGTTGCCTTTCATGGGCTGGTCTCTTCACTGTTCCCCCAAATGTGGCCCTCCGGCTCCCACCCCCTTCTGTCAGGACATTCCTCTAGCTTAAAACACCTTCAGTTCTTCTCCGCAAATTACACTATTTTTGAAGCTAAAGTCTCATACCACCAGTAATTTTCCCCAATTACTTTTATATTGCTACTGAAATGTTACTGTTACTGTGACTCTCATATCATCTCTTCTTTCTACAAATTTAGGATGGTAGAATTTAGAGTTGGAAGGGATTAAACTTTTGTTGTACTGCTAGACTGAAGAGAGTGCAGGGTACTATTGAGCAAGCACCTGAATTCACACATTAACTGGGAGGAGAAGGGAAGAGACAGATCTTCTCAGCTACCCTGCAAGCTCCTGATTCTGACTTGTAGTCCCTAGAAGGGCTGTTTAGCTCTGGATGAATAAACCATGACATCTGGTGACTCCTGGCTAAGTCTTTTTCTTTCTTCACCACAGCCTCATAATGATGTCACCTCAGCTGATACCATCACAGGTGCTGCCAAGTGCGAGCTCCCAGCCCAGGGTCAGTGAGAACTGATCAAAGTCAGTAAGAGGCAGCTGGGATCTGTCCCTAAGACTCTGAGCAGAGTAAAAGAGGCTGGCTCGGTAGGTTGCAAGGACACTCCCACCCCCCTCTGCCCTTCCAACTCCCTCCTAGGCCTTTGGGACCCACCTTTCTTGCCATTGTTGGAAGGCGTGGACTTCCCACTGTCTGAGTTCAATTCAAACACCCGTAAGTCCGTTGGTCCCTCCTCTCTCAGAGTCTCTACTCTGATCACTGGCTTGGGCTCAGAGCTGCTCGGACGCCCAGCAGGGGCTGAAGGCTTGGGCCGTTCCACAGGAGGTGGGCCCGTCTCTCCCGCATCAGCTGTGGGAACTTGGTCTTCCAAAGTGGCTTCCAAAAGCTTTTGGGAGAGGTCCTTAGCAGGGGCTGTCTGCACTGGTGCTGGGGCTTCAGGTGTAAAAGCAGGATTGAGGACCTGGGTCACAAGGGAGACGCTCTCGCTGCTTTCCGAAGGGGTGACCTCTGCTGAGGGGGAAGCCAGAGCTCCCAGACTCTCCTCAGAAGGACTCTGAGGACTGCCGACCTGGCCCTTCGAAGCCGAGGCAGGGCTCAACATGGCAGCTTTTTCCTCTTCTCGGGATTGTTCATTCAGCTGAGCTGTTGCCAAGGGTCCTTCTATGTGGGGCAATGGGAGAGGGAAAAGAAGGGGTTGACATTGTGACTGAACAGGGTCCCAGTATATAACACATGTCCAACATGGACTTGAGAGAAAGCTCTGCTATAATCCTATGTCTTCCATTCAAGTTTGCTGAGAAGCCCTCTTCTTCACCTGCCGAGTTCCCATATATTCTTTAAAGCCAAATTCAAAGGCTGTCGCCTCTAGGGAGTCAGTAACTCAATCTGGCCCTCAGACCTCAAACAGCCCTTGGTACCTGGGCACTACACTGGTAATGTGATATCTTACCATGTGTCTCCTAATGAAATGTAAACTTGAGGGTAGGGATTATGTCTCACCTAAAAATTCTGTGGAGCTCATGGCTCTTTGCACAGTTGGTACAGTTGTGAATTAAAGAAGGAATGATAGCACCTCAGGAAGGTACAGCAAAATGCCTAGCACTTTGGGTCTAACTAGGGACATATGGCACATGTGGTCATATAGCCCTTCTTCATTTACCTTCCTCTTCCTCCCAGCCTGGTTCCTCAGAGACACTTTGTTCTGCCCGTTGTTTTAGAGCATCCCTCCGCGCCTCTTCCTAGAGAAAGAGAAGAGACAGACAGGGGTCAAGATACTTTCCCCCCAGTCCTTTCTTCCATTCCTCTTAACCCATCAACCCACTTAACCCCCTGCCCACCACCTTGGAAGGGAGGGACGGACATACCTGTTCTAAGTGGTAGAGCCTGTAGAAATACCGGTGCCAAAATTCTGAGTGGGAAACAGCTGCTGGAACCTAGAGAAATGTGAAAGTCTATCACTGGGGAAGAGGCTGTATGAAGTACCAAGATTCTTTTGGGCTATTACCCTCCTTTTGTACCAGGCAATACCTGTCAGCAAGCTTTAAAACAATGTGGAACCCCTCAAACATTTCATTTGGAGAGGAGAAATTTCAATCAAGCCCTTGGAGTTCTTTCATTCTCAATCAGGCATTGTTATAAATACCAGATCATGTTACTCTTCTGCTCACACATCTTCACTGGCTCCCTAGTTCTCTTGGAATCCTATCTGATATTCAACCTCCTCCTAAACTCTGGCACACCTTAGCTTTCAGCATATACTTATTGTCATGAATCCAGCCTTATGTTATGTAAAAGTGCATTCAGGAGACATAATAAGATGTCAAAGATGGGAATGGAGTTAAATTGGACAGTTCATTATCCCCACAACATGCCCTATACTTTTCTCCTCACCTGCAGAATGCATGTAGGATGCTTCAAACCTAATGAAAATGCTGCCTTCTCCATGATTATTCCTTGATTCCCCTTCTCCACTGGCCATCTCTGACTTCATTTTGTTTTATACTCCTTAATGCACTCACTTAATATTGTAAATCACTAGATTGTGAGCTTCATGAGAAGAGACTCAATGCCTGGCCTGCATTTTGTGATTCCCCTGGCACTTAGATCAAGTCTCTGTACAAAGGGGTTGAATGTTTGCTGAAGGGATGGAAGACCATAGCCTCTGTCTGGCTCACAATGATTATGCCCCTTGGTTCCAATCCATGCTCCCAGCCATGGTTCCCTGACACCTGGACCAGCTAGCTATGCTAGTGGCTGCCCAGGAACTTTCTATGCTAGGCTGGCCAAGCTCAATCCCACTGCAAAGGGCTTCTCACCATCTTGGTATAAAGAGCACGGATGGAGGGGCTGCTGATGAGCAGATTGGAGATTTCATCTTTCTTTTCCTCCAAATGGAACTGAGATAGCCAGGTGTCAAATAGCTCTGGAGGCCCTGCAACAGGACAGATACAGGATAATACAATGCAACAGAACAAATGTAAGTAAGTGCCCTCTGGGTGTAGAAAACTTTGCCAAGGATTGGGGGAGATACAAAGTTTAGAGAAAACAACATTTGTGCTCTCATAGAGCTTAAACTTTACTCAAGATCTCCTTTGGTTAACTAGGGAGACAGACCCAGACACAACACGGGATTAGATGCTAAGGGTCTGAGAGGACTGCAAACACAAGCAGGGAAGGAGATCTAAAAATGGCCTTTATTGTTCATGGGGCTAGGGGTGAAAAGGAAGAGAAGGAAACTGAGTAAGTCTCCTTAGTGGGTGGCGCTTTAATGGGCACTCCTGCCTCTACAAAATGAGGGCTGGCCTGCATCACCTCTGGGATCATAGAAGCCAGAGGAAGGCCATCTGGTCCAACTTCCTCTCCTAGATATCAGTAAACTGAGCAGTAAAAGACTGAGCAGGGATCCAAACTCTTTTCAAGCTGTCCCACTGCTCTGGGTCCATGGTCCTATGAGGATCTTCCTTGTGACCTCTTCCTCGGAGGAAGCGCTTCAGGGCAGTAAGCAGCAGAGCTGGTCACCAATGTGGGCACAGGAAGCCAGTTCTATCCAGCACACTGGCTCCTCCATCTCTATATAGGGCATGGGGAGGGGATGCCCCACTGCGGCTTCCAGGACCCCCCTCACCTTTCACTTACCGTCAGGCTCATTGCAGTATGTTGCTGGGTCCGACTGCAGGCTATACAGACGAGCCTGGCACAAGACACAAAGAGCAGAAGGTGTGAGACAAACATTGGAGGGGAGTGGGGCGATTCCCCCCAACTTCCCTGGGGCCCAGTCTGTGGAGGAAGTGTTCCACACAAAACTGGGATTGCTTTTTGCTCCCTCTGGAAACCCACCATTCAGGAAGCATATATTCCATTCTCCACTGAGCATCCATGAAAAAGTTCTGGCAGACTTTCTCTGACTCCCAAGGGAGGTCCTGGGTCAGTATGTAAGATTGTGGAGGCAAATCCATCCTTTGACCCTGGGGCTAGAAGGCCTTGATTTTGGCATTCTCACTTCAGCTAAGCCCCTTCACCTCTGGGGAGTCTCAGTTTCCTTATCTGAGAAAAGGGGATGGGAATAATACTGCTCCCATTGTTCATCTCCCAAGGCCAGTGTGGGAAAGCCCTCCTAAATCTATGATGGGCAGCACATGTGAGAATCACTCTGATTCTGAAGGCTGCTCAGGAGCCTGCACAGCAAAGGTTTGTACGGCACACCCAAGATGCCCAGCCCCTCGTCCAAGCATCTGTGGCACAAACTTCTAACTGCCCTTCTACCAGAGGGCCACTGTGCCTCTGACTTGCCCAAAGTCTCAGAGGCTTTGACAAGGATCTGGTCACGGACTCTGTCAAACATCAAAAGATAAGCCTGTCAGCAAGGGCTGAATTTTGTTCAGCCAGAGATTCAGGAAAATACTTGACAAGGGTGTGGAGACTTTATGACTGGGATCAGAAGATGCCATACTAGTGAAATCACAGAGTCTTCAAGTAATTAAAGTCTTTAGATGGCATACTCCTGAATTATTATCCCTAAGTGACAAGTGAGGACAGAGGTTAAACTTAAGACAGGGAGGTACTTAAGAACTGATTTTTAAGCATAGCGCCTTGGGGCTTTTTAATGACAAGCTAGGGAGCCATTACTCCCACCAGCTTTGTCCTCAAGTTACTGCCTAATGCATTGAGTGGGAATGTGGAAACATACACAGCATAGGGCCAGAGCCATTGCTCTTGATTTGGTTTAGTCTAGAGGAAGCTCTGGTCTTAGCATGCTACCAGGTTGTCTGTCCCAGCACAGTCAGTATATTCTTAGAAACTAAATCTAACCTGAATTCCAGGATAAAAGAATTAGATTTTTATCAAGGAATGAGGAGCTACTGGAATCAAGTTCAATATAGAAAGTATTTTATTTTTAAAAAGCTACCAAGAGGTAACTACTGTGTGAATTTCCTGAGCAAACCACTTAAAACCCTTTTGGTTTGTCTCAGATTCCTTACTTGTAAAATGAAGGGTTGGGCTTAATCATTTCTAAATTTTACACATATAGCTCTATCAAACACACTAACAATAAAAAAAA